>JAADVZ010000018.1:0-89384 GCA_023335925.1 Pythium phragmitis | reverse complement strand
GATGCCCATGGACTGGAAGTAGAGCCGCACGCACGCGTACATGAGTGCCGGAAAAATGGAGAACGATAGGATCCGCGCAAAGCGGATGCCGAGCCGCACGACCTCGAGGTCGTCGGTCGAAGATTCGAGCACAAAGCCGACACCGCATTAGTACCAGATAAACACGGGCAGCCCGAGAAGGCCCGTGACGACGAGTCCCATTTGCAGCCAGAGACCCGTGAGCTCTCCGTTCTTGGCGCCCCACGCCTGCCCACAGAGCGTCGTCAGCGACGACGCGCCGGCCCAGACGCTCATGAGCGGCAAGCCGGCCCAAATCATCGCAAGTGATGACGCGGTGAGTTCTTTCGTGCCCAAGTGGCCGAGAAAGGCGCTGTCGATCGACATGAGAGCGATTCGCGCAAAGGTCGAGAGGCTCACTTGCAGTGCCATGGATATGAGCTGCAGGAACTCGGAGCGCACGTCGACGGGCGGCTCCGACGACCGCGGCTTAGCAAGCGCTGCCAATGTCCTAGGCTTGAGCAGCGGCGCCTTTTACCCTGCGTCGCTGCCCATGATGGTTGCAGTGATTGGATACAGTAAGATCGCTTGGTGTACGCGTGGTGAATTGGAGACTGAACGGTTGGAGGCGCGAGAAAGAGAGACAGTGGAAGTGAGAGACGGAAGAGACCTGGCTCAAGGGGCATCAACAGTTTGACTATACTACTTTGTATGACGCTTTCTCAGAAAGTGTCATATCCGGATCTGTATCAGACTTCATATGAGTTGTCATTGGACAAAAACATCATGTTTCTGTAGCACTGCCACTGTGTGACACCGTGGCAGTGCTACAGAAACATGATGTCGGTGTCTCCATCACAGACTCACGTGAGACCTTTGCCAACTCAACGCGGCAGTCAGGTGACTAGGGAACCAACACACATCAGCGTACGGAAGAGTGGATCGGGCTCACAGCAAGAAAGCCAAATCAGCGACTAACTGCGATAAACAGCGAAGCCCACCCAAACATAATCATCTTATCCCGTTTGGTTGTAGCCATCTCTTATTATCTCTCAGCTCAGTTTACGTAATCTAGTCTTCACAGCACGCCACTGGCTTCGGGTTCCATCTCAGCGACACGACAGCAAGGACAGTGGCCCAGCTTGAGGTACTCAAGCTCAAAGTCCTCTTCGTGGAAAAAGCGGCGGCAGTGCGGCGAGTAGTGGATCTTGATCTCGGGGATCATGTTCTTGAAGTACCGATAGCGAACGGCCTTGGTCGGGTACTTGACGATGAACACTTCGCTTGGTTTCAGCGCCAACAGCACACGCTCGTCGACCTGGACGATGCGATACTGTGGCACACCCGAGCGGTGGCCCGTGCCCGGACCAAAATTGGCCTGCTTGTTCAGTGCCTGTTCAAAGAGGTCGCCATTACTGGAGCGGTCAACTCGGCTCGTCTGGAGTGCGCCATTGTTGTCGTCGTCGTCGTCCGTGAGCTTGAGTGACTGGGAATTGCCCGAGTCGTGTTCTCGCCAGCCGCCGTCACTTTTGTGGGGTTTGCTGTCGGCCAGTGCGTTTGCATTCGGGTGTGTGAGCAGCATGGTCTCGGCCTCTGCGTCCGAGATGCCAGGCTGCAAGCATACAAACACCAAGTCAATACCACCGGCTTAAAGACTTAGATATAACAAGACACGCACCGCTGGCTGGAACTCGACGAGCGGGAGGTTATCAAACGAGACAAAGGACCGCACGAACGGATGGCCAGAGGTCACGCACACGTCGCCGTTGCCGTTCGGGTTGAGCAGTGGGTTGGTCGTTCCGGACCGGTAGTCCACCGGCAGCAGCTCGTCCTTGTCCGAGTACGGCTTGACCTGGAGCGTCATGGATGTGATCTCGACTTGCAGCTGCCACTCGCTCCGCAATTTCATTTGCAGGAGCCGCTCATACGCCTGCCGGGCAAGCTTAAAGGCCTCGAGCTGCACGGCGTGGTGGCCCAGTGTAAAGTAGATGTTGCCCAGCGAGACGCCCGGCGGCGGCTTGGTGGTCTTGGTCATCTTGTTGAGCAAGAAGCGTGCCGAGTGGAACAGCGCCTCGGGCAGCAGCGTCGTGAACGGCTCATCTGTGTAGGCAAACACCATGGCGTAAGCCCAGTACAGTTCCGAGTAGAACTCGCTCTCGAGTGCGCTGGCAACCAAGGCGCTGTCCTGGTCACTCATCTCGTCGGGCGACGCGGCCTTGACGAGTCGGAGCTTTTGGTCACAGAGTCGCCAGTGGTAAAACGACGCGTCCTGGAAGCGCCGCTCGCTCACGGCGTTTTGGATAAGCTGCACGAGCAGCTCGACGCACTGGTCGGGCCTCACGGCGCGCGTGTAGGCGTCCAGGGCGTCGTCAAACCGGTCCTGCGTGATGAGCCACTCGGCGTACGGCACGTACACTTGCTCGGGCTTTTGCACCCGGTCTTTGTGCTTTTGCGCGAGCCGCACGGCCTCTTCCCACTCCTGCAGGCGAATGTGCATCTTGAGCAGTGCGTCAAAGTCGCCAATCTTGAGGTACACGTCCCGCGCATGCTTGACCTTGTCGGCCTGCACAAAGTAGGCTGCACACTGCGCGAGGATCGTGGTCTCACTAGCATCGAGCTTCTGGACGACCTCGAGCAGATCGTCGTACCAGCCGCGCGCGCCCATGATCTCGACGGCCTTGAGCAGGTTGCCGCTCGCGCTGTACATTTCGGCGGCCGCGCGCCAGTCCTGGACCTCTTCGGCCCACTTGGCCTGGTCCAGCACGAGCTGTTTAATGTCGACGATCTTGCTCTGCGCGGCGAACTTCTTGGCGTCTTCCCACATGCGCAAGTCGGCAAACATCTTGATGGCAGTCGGTGCTTCGTTGTGGTCGGCGTACGTCTTGGCCGCGAGCGTGAACTTGCCCTGGTACGCCATAATCTCGGCCTGCAGCATCGCCTTGACCTTGCGGGCCGTATCCGACTCTGCCGTGTCATCGTGTGGGAGCTGCTGCTTCTTGCGCTGCTCGAGTGCATTCACGAGCTCAATGAACCGCACGTCCCGCACGCGGATAAACGCCTTGCGTGCGATCGCAAAGTCCATGGCCTTGAGCGACTCCCACGCGAGCAGACGCCAATCGGCCTCGGTCACACCGAGACATGAGACCTGGTAGGCCTTGGCGAACTCGTTCTGTTCGAGATACCGATAGAGCGGCGCAGATTGAGGTACGTCGATGGTCGCTACGGACAGCGAGTTGAGGCAAAACACTTTTGAGCCCGTAAAGCCCACAACAAAGCCCTGCATGCGCTGGGCGTGGACCGGGAACAAGCCCGTTTTGATCTTCAGCTGCGCGTTGCCGGCAAAGCAGAGCATGTCTTCAAACTCAGTGTTCCACGCGACGCTGTTGGCGTCTCGCTCTTCAAAGAGCAGCTCCTTGGACGCGAGATCGTACACCATGCACCGGTGCGAGTCATCCACAACCGCGAGCTTCTCTCGGCTATGACAGGCACCACAAACGAACAGAAAGGTTAGTGCAGGGTCGACTACAGGCACTTCCATCTCCACCGTCTCACTTGGCACTAATGTCGAGACACGAGATTGGGTGGTTCTGGTTGATGAGCAGGATCGGGAACGGGTTGTTGATGAAGATCTGCCACACGGAGCCGTCCTTGAGACCAACGAGCAAGCCCTCGCGGCCCTTGGCGCCGCCCGTGACCTTGATGTACCGGATCAGCGACTCGAGCACCCACTCGCGCTCTTTCTTGCCCGTGAAATCGTACTGCTGGAGCTTTTGCTTTTGGCAAAGAATGAAGTGGTGGCTCGTGACCACCAAGAGCGAGCACGGCAGGTCGAGTGGGATCCGTTCTTTGACGCGATAGTGCATGTCGTAGCTGCTCGCAGGGGCGCCGCCGTTGGCGTCGTCGCTCGCGAGCTCATAGATGATAATGCGATCGGAGAGCTGCACGGCCAGGCGGTCGCGGTAGACGCTGAGTTTCTTGACACAGTCGCGCGTCTTGATGCGCACTTTCTGCTCCGTCATGAGGTGCTGCACGATCACGTCCGTGATGTTTTCTCGGTACGCGTACCGCTCCTGGTAAATGCCGTGGACCGTGCCAAACACGAGGCAGTGAGTCGCGATCGAGCCGTCCTCACACCCGACGGCCACGAAGTTGGTTTTCGGGCGAGGCCGGATGGCCCAGATCCAGTTCTCCTGCTCGCAGATCGTATAGAGCAGCAGACCGTCCCGCGTATACAACCCGGCCTTGCGGTTCGAGCCGCCCACGAGCAAGTACTTGCCCTTGCTAAAGAAGGCCACGCTTGTCGGTGTAAACGTGAGCTTGCGTGGCTTGCCCACCATGGCGCCGCTGAGCTGATAAAACGACAGCGTGCGATCCCAGCAGCCTACGGCCAGGATGTCCACCGTGTCCTCGGGGGCGGTGCTCCACGCCAGCGTCCAGATTGGCCCGGACCGCTCAATGAGCTGCTTCTCGCCGCCCTGCTTGTCGCGGATCGTGATCATGCCGTTGAGTAACCCAAGCGCGAGGTACTGGCCGTCCTTGGTCCAGCACGCGCTCAGGATCTTGGCCACGACTTTGTGCTTGGCGACCGACTTTTGCTCGGGCGCCCAGAGCCCAAAGTCGGACACTGTGCAGCTCGCGAGGCACTGCGACTGCGGGTTGTACGCGAGCTTTTGCACAGCGTCATTGTGCGTGTACTTGAGGATCCCCTCAGCCTTGTCGGTCCAGATGATGACCGTGTTGTCGGCCCCACCCGAGGCGAACCGCTTGCCGTCGTGGGAATAGTCGACCGTGTACACGATGCCCTTATGGCCCTTGAGCGAGTGGAGTAGCGTGCCGTCGATGGCATCGTACACCATAACGCGCGTGCCCACAGCTACGACGAGCTGCGATCCGTCGGGGCGGTACGCGAGGTCCTGGACGACATATTTTTCGCCATTGCGTTCGGGGATCTTGTCGCTCCACGCCAGCACGCTACGCATGGTCGTTGTCTTGCGTTCCCCACGTATCCAATGTCCGCTGGCCGGAAGATCTCACCCACTATCAAAGATCGCGAACAGACGCCACGCCGGACTCGAAAAGACGCAATGGCGTTAACCTCTTCAGGCTGACAAAGTTAACTGCTCGCAATCTCAAGATGGCTTCCAAGACGACAATGAGCATGGAGGGGGCGCAGCAGGAGCGACCAGAAACGAAAGAGGTGACAGCGTTGCCCACACGGATCCGCGTAGTCGTGCGTGTGCGACCCAAGCTGCCAAGCGAGGCCAACCACTCGACCGAGTTCCTTCGCGTCCATCAGCAACGGTACTTGAAAGGGAGATCTCCGGTAGCAAGACTAACATACTGTAGGGGTGCTCACAGTGGCGGTGGTGCTGTGTGTGTGGATAGAAAGCTAGTGCAATGTTCGACGTCATCGATGGCGAAGTCCTTCCAGTTTGATCAAGTGTTTGGTGGCTCGACCGACCAGGTGAGTCATTCCAATGGCCACATTCCGAACCCCTCGATGCTGAGAACGGACGTCCAGTAGCGCGGCTTCTACGACCAGCTCGGGATTGATCGCATGCTGCGGGCCGTGCTGGAAGGCTACCACGCGACGGTCTTTGCCTACGGGCAGGTGCGCCCCTGTGAATAAGAAGCGAGAGAGACCGTGGCGCTTACGGTCACTCACAACAAGTGTACATTGCTATTAGACGGGTTCCGGCAAGACGTTCACAATGGAAGGATACGACTACGAGGTACAGTCGCCCATGCTCAACACTGATACGGAGAAATGGGAGAGGCTTCATTTCCGGTTGGTATTATAGAGACGAAGAGACGCGGATGCCCGACCTCAGGCCCGCTTCGAACCCAGTACGGAGACCGACCGGATCGGTGTACGTTGGGAAACTTTCCCCGTCCTACACATATCTCTCATCCGTCACTAACACCACGTGCTTCGCAGCTGATCCCTCGCGTGATATTCACACTGTTTGAACTCATGGCACGCGACGCGTCCCGCGAATTCGTGGTCAAATGCTCATTTCTCCAGATCTACAACGAGCAAATTCTCGACCTCTTCAACGTGAGTCACTTCTCTCAATCCAAGCCAAAGGGGGTGACTGCCCACGGCAGTGGTGCCCGCGGGGCAGCTGCCGCTGGCAAACGTGGCGCGTTGCCCGGACTCCGGCTACGGTGGTCGGCCAGGCGGGACTTTTACGTGGAAAACTTGCGTGTCCTGGAATGCGCATCCCCCGAGCACGTGCTGCAACACTTTCAGGACGGCATCAAGCACAAGATCATGGCGTCGCACAACCTCAACGCCGCGTCGTCGCGATCGCACTGCATCTTCACGCTCTACGTCGAGAGTGTGGACCCGGTGAACAACCCGAGCGACGTTCTTCAAAGCAAGCTCGCGCTTGTGGACCTCGCTGGCTCGGAGCGCATCGACAAGACTGGCGCGACGGGCGTCACGCTCCAGGAATCCATCGGGATCAACAAGTCACTGTTTGTATTACGGCAAGTGATCCAAGCACTCAGTGAAGATAGCGGCAGCACGGGCAAGTCGGGGTCGACCCGAGACCGCAGCTACATTCCGTATCGCGATTCCAAACTCACGTCGCTGCTCAAGTACAGCTTGGGCGGGAATGCCTGGACGCTCATGATTGCGTGTCTTTCACCGAGTGATTCGTACATGGACGAGAATCTGAGTACGCTCTTGTATGCCGCCAAGGCGCAGGCGATCGCAAACAACCCCACGAAGAACGAGGACCCCAAGACTGTTCTCATCCAGGAACTGAAGCACGAAGTAGAATCGCTAAGGCGACAGCTCGCTCAGGCACAGGAGATCATTCTCCGGTTTCAGCAGCCGTCTTCAAGCGTGGGGAATCAAACCTCCGAGTTAATACCTGCCACGGAGACCGATACCAAGCAGGACACTACGAAAGTAGCTATTCTCCGTCAGAGTGGCAGAGGCTCTGATCCGGTCGCGGTGGGCGACACTTCGGGTGCTGCCACGCTCAAACTCCGGGTCATTGATAACGTCGAGATGATCAAGCAATTGTATGCGACGGAGAAGCAGTTAACTGACCGCGTGCAAAAGCAGGAGATCCGCATGGGTGACTTGCAGCACGAGGCGCGCGTACTGCAGGTCGAGAACCAGTCCCTGCGCGAGAAGCTGGAAGTGCTCGAGTACTTGCTCGCCACGCAAGCACCAGAAGAGGAGACGACTACAACGGACCTGAACTACGAGGACCCTTCCGTAGAAGAGATTCCTGGGTACGGATCGTTGATGACGCCGTCGACCTCGAGCAGTTTGCTGCCCAAGCTCCCGCCGTCGGCCGAGCGGATACGAGACGCACTGGCCAGGAAGGCAACGCCACCGTCAAGAGGATCCAACCAGGAAACGCCCTCACGCCCACCACCACGCCACCAGCAGGCAGCTCCAGGAAAGAAACCAAAGAAAGCAGACGCTGAGACAGGCCTCTTGACGGTGCGTGGGGGTTGGGTGTTGACATATCTCCACCTTCTCACTGAGTCTCATTGGATAAATGACAGCTTTCGGAATTGCGAGACTTGCTCGGAGGCAAGAAGCTCCATACCCCTCATGGGGAGGCCGCAGCTTCTGCTCAGCTCTCTAGTGCATCCGGGCGTAGTGCAAGTGGTCCACGGCCGTTGACGAACCCGCCGCCGGTGGCAATGGTGAAGTCACCAGTCTCACAAGAGGAGAACCCGACGGCGTCGATTCTGTCTATGCTGCAACAGCAAAAGCTGGAAACTGGCCGTAGCACGCTGGATAAGGACCCACTCGAGTCGCTCTCCGAGCTCAATCGATTGCTACGCGTCAAGGCCACGCTGCGCCGCTCCAGCAGCTTCAAATGAAGATCCAATTATAAATATAATAATTGGATTGTCCATCTTGGGTACAAAATCCCGAATATAGGGACACGCGAGCCAAAACCTGTTTTATGCGTAGGGAAGCATCCGTATTTTATACCACAAAATAAATACGCGTTTTAATACGTATTAAATACGTACGATATGAGAGGCAGTCTCAGAGCCGTCCGAAATTCATAGTCAGTACATTATCGCGTCTCCATAGCCACTGCCGCCATCCACGCACCAGGGCGAACAAAGGTCTCTGGAGTGCTCAATGCCTATGTATTCGTCTTTGTAGTGTTTCTCGCCTCTCCTGTTTTTCCTACTCAACTCCCCAATCTGTACGCACTTGAGTATGTTGAGGGTCAATGTCGTCTGCACATAGGAAAAACAAAAGGTACCTGTTTAGTTGGACAGATGCGTCTTCATGTTGTATCTTTGCGCAGAAACGCTCTTGCTCCAGTGATTGCACTTCGCGCGCTTCGTCTTCCTACTGGGCTCGGCGAGCTGGACAAAATGCTTCCAATGCGGTCCTCGATGACGCCCCGCCATGTCCTTGTCCTTCGGGGTTTGTTCTGTTGGGAACTTTTTGGATCTGAGAGTAGAAAGCAGCGCGAGTTCTACGAGGCCGCAGAGCACGAGAACCACCCAAGCACGCAGAGCGAGAGGAACTCCGAGCGCATACCTGCGACGCCATTGTACGGGAAGATGGTGTCGTCGTTCCCACAGTGCGGTGTGATAAGAAATATGTCGCTTCATTTCATATCGGATCAAAAAATACGACCCGTACGTATTAAATGCGCCAGCCTAAAAAATACGTTTCCATAGCCACGCGGGACTTGTTGACCTTGCAATCGAAAATGGGGGAGGTCAAGGGCAGGTTATATTACGGTTTAATACAGCTGGGCTTGCAATCGAAAATGGCGACGCCCGCAAACCGCATTCTTGTCGTGTACATCGCGGACGCCGCCGTGGACGGACAGCCGAGTGCAGCGCCGCTGGACGCCGTCGCGTCGCGTGGCTGCTCGGGCTTTTTGATCCTACCAGGTATTGCGCATGAGGAGCTCCTCTGTCACCAGCCAAAGGTTCTAATCTCTTATTTTTCCGTGTAGAGAAACAAGACAAGCTGCATGCGCTGCTTGGGGTCGACACGGACGCGTCCGAACGCAGTGGGTTGTTCCCGTACCCGACCATGCCAATCGCGATATTCAGCGACTCGCCAGCAGCGTGTGAGTCCGTCAAGGCCCTGGGCGTTTCGGACGTCCATGTGATCTCCAGCAGCGAACCGCACGATGCGATCGCTGCACGGGTCGCAGATCTACTTCACCTCCACGAACCCAAGACCAAGCAGCTCGTGGTCGTACATCTCACGCAGTATCAAGTCGACCACTGGGTGTTCAAGCTCGTGGAGAAGCTACTGGGCTCGAATGAGGCGCCCGCATCTGCCAATGACTGCTTCGTGTCTATTGTGCGCACGGCGCAGCGACCGCACGAAATCAGTCCAGAGCAAGCTGCCCACCCACTGCGTCCTCGCCAGAGTTTCGAACGTCACCATGGAAAGTACGCTGATCCAGGGAAGCCACCGCCGCAGCGGCTGCTCGTGTCGAGCTTCCATGGCGACCGCACGCGCTGCGATCTCGCGACGCGCTTTGACGAGCGAGAGATTGAAGCGCTTGGGGCCTATGGCGCGATGGACGCGCGGATCTTCATGAAGGAGATGGCCTTCCGCTTGGGCTTTGCACCAAAGTACGGCGCGTAGAGAATGCCACCCTGCAGGCATCAATTGGCAGTTCATAGAATCCAGATTTCGATCCATAGTGGCGAGCTTGGAGTTCTCAAAAAGAGGATTTGGATACGTAAAACGTTGTTTTTTGGTAATAATTTAGACTAAGACACCCTCTGAAAATAAATTGATCCAAGACCGATACCTCCCAAATTAGATACACCCAGTGATTTTTTTCTCGAAAGTCTCACCAGAATGATGGTCACCTTTTGAGGGGGTCTCGTGCTTTCCACACAGTTCCCGATTCCTCACGCCCAGATTGTGAGTTTTGAAGCCACGACTGAAGGAAGCAGCCGGGGTATCTAAATCGCTGGCCTCCTCGCGTTCGTCGGCCACCAGTCAGTTCGCTCGTTCTCCTTCTCCCTGCACGCTTCGTGAAGCCACCAGTGCTTCACTTGTCAAGTAATCCAGCCACCGTGAGCGGAAGACGCACGTGGACCGAAGACGAAGACGACGAGGCGCAGTACGACAGCACCATGTACCAAGCCGTAGGAGAAAGCGACCCCATGCTGGGCGGCGTGCGCAACAGCCCGACCGCCGACCCGGAAAAGCCCGGCAGCACGGCCGGCTCGGGGTCCATCCGCACCATGCGTCTCGAGGCGCCAACGCGCCGCTGCAACGACGTCTTGTTTGCGATTCTCTTTATCGCGAACGTGCTCACGGTCGCCGTGTTTGCCTTTTGGAAGGGTATCCCAGCGGTCGTCAAGCACGCCAAGGCCATTATGGATGACGATGGAAACGACATTGCGGGCCCGGAAGAAGACGGTGATTATACCAAGGTGTTTGCGCTCTCGGCCGCGCTCGTGGCCATCTCGATCGCCGTCTCGGCCTTTTGGATGCGGTTCCTCATGGCGTACGCGACGAGCCTCATCCGCCTCGCGCTCTGGCTCAACGTCGTGGTCATTGTGGTCTTTGCGATCATCAGCTTTTCCGTGCAGCCCATCATGTCGGGCATCATGCTGGTCGGCGCGGGCCTGAACGTCTGGTTCATTTTCGCCGTGCGCAGCCGCATTGCGTTTGCCGCCGCCAACTTGAAGTCGGCGTGCGCGGCCGTCGGCGAGCACATGGGCGTCTTTTGGGTCGCGCTCTTTATGATCGTCAAGCAGTTTTTGTGGCTCATGCTCTGGTCGCTCTGTGCCATCGGCGTCTACCAGCACTTCAAGGACGTCGACCCCGAGTGTGACAAGGCCGAGGCCGCACGCGCGCCCAACGCGCCGTCCCACTTTTGCGGCGGCACGTCGGCCGGGCTCGCCATGTTCTTTTTGCTCCTCAGTGTCTACTGGGGCCAGCAGGTCATCCAGAACGTGCTGACGTGTACGACCGCGGGCGTCGTTGCGACCTGGTGGTACCAGCCCGAGTCGGACAAAGTCACGTTCAGCGCCTTCTACAGGTCGCTCACGACGTCGTTTGGCTCGATTTGCTTTGGCTCGCTTATTGTTGCTGTGCTCCACGCCTTGCGTTCGGTACGTCCTTTCTTTTAGTAGGTGGCACCGGGTTCCCCCGTCTCTAACCTTGTGCAATGTACTTTATGTAGATGGCGGCGCTCGCAAAGGAGAAAGCCGCGGAAGATAACAATATGGCGTTGGCGTGTGTGGCGTGCCTGGCCGAGTGCGTGCTCGGCTGCATCGAGAGGATCATGGAGTACATCAACCAGTGGGCCTACGTCTACGTCGGCATTTACGGCTACGACTTCCGCACGAGCGGCAAGGCCGTGACCGATCTCTTTATGAACCGCGGCTTCACGGCCGTGATCAACGACGACCTCACGCAGACGGCCCTCACGATCGGCGCCTTCGGCGTTGGCTTTGTCGGGCTTGTCGTGGGGCTGCTCATGGTCCAGTTTTCGCCGCCGGCCTGGTTTGCCGCGCTCGGCGACAAGCAGTCGGCGTTTGGCGTGCTCGGTGCGATCGGCTTTATCTCGGGCTTGGGCATGGCCATGGTGCTCGCGAACGTGATCATCACGGCGCTCCACACGGTCTTTGTCTGCTTTGCCGAGGACCCGATCGCGCTGAGCCGCAACCACCCGCACGAGTACGAGATCCTCGTCAGTGGCTGGCGCGAGTTCCACGGTGAAGCGCTCCACCACGCGTACGGCAGCGCCGTCTAAAGCTGCCGGCCTCCTCTCTTCCTCCCTCTCTATCGTGTGTGCATCCATTTCCGTTCCTCTGAATTTCTCTCCCTCTTTGTCGGCAAAAGAGCGGATTCCGTGGTTGGTTTGCTCTTGAGTCGTTGAAAGGATGGTGAATTAAGTACGGGGTATCCATTAAGAAAGAAAACTCACACACACTCAGCCGACGGCTTGCTTCTTGCTTTTCCGTTCATGCAAACGACGCGCGTGGGTCCGAAAGGAACCGAGGGAACGCTGTGCTGTTACTTGTAGTACTATTGTTCCCCAACGACCGCTTCATCCGGAACGAAGGATCCGCTTGCAGACACGCCGCGTCTCGTGAGACTTTCGCGACCGCAACGTTAAGACCACAGCGCTGGTCGACCATGCGCGAGTGCAGAATCCACTGCTTCGTGAGTGCATCGTACCGGTGCACTTCATCCAGATACTCGTCCTTTTTGTTGGACCCGCCAAACGCAAACACGAACGAATCGCGCAGCATACCCACAGCGACATGGCCGCTGCGGTTGTCGACAAACGCGTCCTGATCTTCCCACTTGTCGGTATGTAAATCCAGCTTCTCGCTCGTGTTCATGCGAAACCCGTGCTGTGATTCGCCACCAAACACCAGAATCGAATTGTCTTTGGTGAGCGACACGGCGGCGGGGCCATTCCGCGCGTGGCGCATCGTCGCGCCCAGCACGGTCCAGTGGTTGTGACGCGGGTCAAACACCTCGACACTCTTCAAGTGGCGCCGTCCGTCGTAGCCGCCGATCGCAAAGAGACAGCCATTGGCGACGACCACAGCGAGACCACTGCGACCAACGTTCAGTGGCGCGACTTCCTCCCAGCAGCGTGACTCCAAATCAAACCGCTCGACGGCCGCGAGGTGGGATATGCCGTTGAAGCCGCCCACAACGTACACGTACCCGTCGAGCAGGGCCGCCCCGAGGTAGCTGCGGCACTTGCGCATGGACGGGAGAATCGTCCATACGTTCAGTTCCGGATCGTAGAGCTCCACCGACTTGAGATGGCGCGCACTGCACGACCCGCCCATGACCATAATTTTGTCGTCGTCCGTGAGTGCGACGCCGCTGTACGAGCGGCGATCGTGCATGGACGCGACGGGAAACCACTCGTTCGACTGGAAATCCAGATACTCGACGCTGCGCAACGCGCTGGGTCCGTTGAACCCGCCGATGGCAAACACGACGGGTTTCCGCAACGATGACGGCACAATCGTCGATGACTGACCCCAGAAAAAGTCCTCTTCCAGATCGTCGGCATCGTCCTCGTGGTCGCTCAGAGTCGTGAGCCCTCCACAAGTCGACTGGGGAGAGCCACCGGCCTGGTAAATCTGCGGTTGCCGTGTCTCTGGGTCCACGGCGACCCACGCCTGGAGCGCGATCTCGTACCCGACGGCTTGCCGCTGGCGAAGCAAAATCTTGTCGACTAGTGAAAGCGGAAGCTGGAGAAACGCGTCCGTCTCCATGACGTCGTCAAGAAACGCCTCGATCATTGCGAGCGCTGCGTGGGCGAGCGCGTGGCACGGCGCGCGGGACTTGAGGCTGTCGCAGCACACGAAAATGTCAATGCAGTTGGCAACGTGGAGCTCGAGCATGAGCTGCTGGCAGCACAGTTCGACCACGTCCAGCATCTCGAGCTGGTTGGCCGTGTGGATAAGCGCGAGAATCGTGTCCCCATTAATACGGAGTTCGCCCAAGTACATGTACGCGAGCAGCTCATGTAGCGCCGCGGCGTTCATCTCGTGGAGCTCAATCTCGTGGGCGTGGGATTCCTTCATGCCGCTGGTAAAGAGTGCGTGGAAAAACGGACTCGCGGTCGCGAGCACGACGCGGTGCGCGGCCACGCGCTCGCCCTGCACGAGCAGTACGACGTCGGTCAGTACGCCCTGCTCAAAGAGCTCATGGAGACGCCGTCGCTGCATGCGGTCGCCATTGTCGGGAGAGGTTTGCGAGAAGCCGAACGAATCGCGCGAATGGCTGTGGCGGCTGCTAGGAGACGAGCTGGAGCTCGTGGAGACCACGGCACTGTTACTCATCGTCGTGGCTACGCGGCTGTGTGCTTGGTGGTTCGTAAATCGCGCTGTGGGGGTGCGCACGACGCGCGAATTGGTGGACGATTCCATGAAGGCTTCCAGAAACTCGACTTCAATATTGGGCGCAAACCGTCGCACTGCCCACAAAGGCCCCATAGAGCAGAAAGGGAAAATAAAGAACAATCATGTGGAACGGTCCACCTGCTGTTTCAGACAGTTATGTGGAGCAGAAGATCTCGTTTTAGTGACATGGCGATGGCTAAGGAATGACATTGGAAGAGAGAAATCAACAGCATGGAGAATGTGGATGCGGTTCAACACCAAGGTGTCACGGCGCGGCCCACAGGCCCCGAGAAAGGTGCGGAGACTGCTTCAGCATTGTACTGTCTCAACTACCAGGGGTGCTTACCGCTTGTGCTGCTTTGTGCCGTCGTTTACAGTGATGTTGCAGTTCATGGCCGTGGGCAACGCACCGCTCATGAAGCGCAACAAGTTCACGGTCAACGGTGGTGATCCGCTCAGCGTCGTGCGTTTATGCCCCTTGCTATGCGGGCAACTTGGACACAAGGAGACTAACTGATACGATACACTTTGCAGGTGTACAAGTTCCTCCGGAAGACACTGCGGCTCAAGGACACCGATGCGCTGGTGGGTTGGGTTGACTCTTGCTCAAGCAATGTTTCATGCGACTTGAACTCATGCGCTTTGCTCTGGCCTCGCGTATCAGTTCGTGTACTGCAATAGCTCGTTCGCGCCCTCCCCAGACCAGAAGTTGTCATATTTATACGAGGTCTGTTTGCCAAACACACCCCGGGGACTGACCAGGAAATGCCCATCTGATGGAGATATTTGTTCCTTCCTTTTGTCAGTGCTTTCAAGCAGGCGAAGTTCTTGTACTGAACTATAGTCTCACTCATGCATGGGGTTGAGAACAGCATCCAGTCATTCGAGAGAGGTACTCGATCCTAGTGCAGTGAAGAATTCGCTATTATGGTACACTCTACTATGCATGGCTGGAATCTCATGCGTTTCGTATCAAAGCCTCGACCTGCGCGCGTGATGCCTGGTGGCGCATTTGCAGCTGCAGCAGTTCCGAGCTCACGTCATCGTCTTCGGTATCATCGTCGACGACGCTGTTGATCGGGCGAGCTGACGTGCGAATCGTTGGGAGACTGTCACTGGACGACGTTGCACTCAATTGACCGGACGGCTCCCCCAAGGGGCGCTGCGGCAGCCGTGGCTTGGGTACGTGCTTTGCAAATGCCAGCGCCTTCTCTCGAGTCGAATTGGCCTTCTTCTGCGCTGCTGCCTCGGCTTCGGTCTCCTGCTTTTTTGAACCCGTCGACGATTTGTTGATCACACGAAGGTTCTTGGAAAACGATTTGATTCGCTCGAGATTCGCGCGTTTCTGGACCAGTTCGTCGGCGTTGAGATCGGGCTGCAGCTTCCCCAGCTCATAGTACCCGGTGGGTTTTTCTTTCTTGTACTGCGATAGCGTGCAAGGTGCAAATTGAACAGGCCGTGCTTTGCGACTGAATGCGAGTTGGTCTTCGTCCGTGTGAACCCGCGCTTCATTCCGCTCGCGAGGCGACGGGCACTCGTTTTGGTAGTCGTGCATCGTCGAAACAGGACTTCGGTTCGTTGTCCGAGTTGGAGCTTGGTGTGGCTGGTGCTGCGGCTGGTGATAGTGTGGCTGGTGAGAAGGTGGCTGCTGCTGCTGCTGTTTAAGATGTTCTTTCTCTGGCGATCGGCCCTTGACAGGGGAGCCACTATACCCACTCTTTTGATGCTGCGGGTACTGTCTCTCCTGATAGCCATACTCGTCGTAGCTGGCCCTCCCTGGAATATGCTCTGGCTCGCGATACTGGACCGCTCCTTTCGTCGGATGCTGTTGGTGGTAGTTGTTATTGTCGTAGTCGTACGCGTCGCGCTGTGTTTTGCTTCGAGGCGAAGTGCTCGGTGACCGGTGCTTCTGGCGAGCAGAGTTTACGGCTGGCTTCTCCTGCTGCTGTGGCTGATGGGATTTCTGCTTCTCAACGGGCTGCGCCGGATGCGCGAGCGGCGGTGGTGCAGCGCCGCCGCGGCCACGTGCACTCGGCTGGACCTGCACTTGTGCGATGCTCTGGTTGTTAGGCAAAGCCGATGATTTCGACTGAGCTGGTGCTGCCGCAGCTTGTTGGGGCCTGCGCTTTGGTGGGCCCACGCGGATCTCTTCACTGCCGTCGGCTTTCTTGAGGTGCCCATGGGCCGTCACAGTCGCGATCTTGTTCTGGAATCGATCGAGAAAGCTCATCGCCTAGCCTTCTCTCGCCTTGCTGTCCCAGTGTTCCAGTCACGATACTTTCGCAGAGCGGTTCTGTAGAGAGCACTCGAGTGAGTAGATGGACTACACGAGATGACCATCTTGAACCCAAATGCTCAATATAGCTACACACTGTAATAAGTGATAAATATCTAAACTTAGGAAATTTGTTTATACAGTGCATCTGAAAGTTTATTTTTGATTTTGAAGATTTGAAAACCAAGTGGCATTTGAAACGATCCGCGCCGACGAGCTCATCGCGCGGACTGCGAATCCAGACCCCACGGCTCCTAACACAGAGGCGCAGTATGAACAAGGCGAGTCTAGGCGCCTATGCTGCGTGGCTGGCCAAGCACGAGACGAAAGCGCCCAAGCGCCGCTCTCTGGATCCCGTCGAAGAAATTGACGTCGAGTCACCAAAGGAGCCGGCGTCCACAGATCCGTATTCGCAGTGGATCACGCGCAAGGAGTCCAAACTATCTGCCATAAAAACTGTGGTGGTGACGCCCGACACTGTTGCAGAGATTGTTGAACGCGGGCGCGCAGCAGCAGCTTTGGCGCAAGCGAAGAAGACTGGTGGACTGGGGACACGACATACCGACGCTGGTCAAATGGGGAAGCCTTCGATAGACAAGGCGGATTCATTACAAGCGGTGGATAAGAAGGGGAAGAAGCGCGTAGCAGAGGATACGTGCGATTCCATCGAGCGAGCCGGCAAGAAACCCAAGACGGCGACGTCCAGTTCGTCCACTAAGTCGACGAAGAAATCCTCCCATTCTGCAGTGGTTGTACGGAAGGAAAGGGAGACAAGGGACCATGGGACCAAGTACAGTCCCGATAGCGCGGCACCTCCGCGATGTAGTGGCAGCAGTTTTCCCCAGCTACCGATGATTGACGATGTGCGATACTGGCGCGATGTGGACCGCTTCTCATTTCTCGCGTAGAGCGCATCCTACACCATACAATAAGTAATGCATAGTGACCGATACTGCACGCACAGTAGTACATCGCATTGGCATGGTGTCCCGTGATAGCATTTCTTCCGATACAGCAGGCCAAATCGGCTTGGCACCCATGTCACTAAAGCATACGTTACTAAAACGAGTTATCTTTCGAGCAACCTGCTCACCTTCGTGCAACATCGTGGCGGTTTTCCTTCATTTTGGCGCGCAAACGGAAACTTGCCGCAACGAGTTCGCGATGGTCGACATTAATGAGGCGCTGATGCGGCGCATGAAGACGACGCCTGTGAAGCGCAAGCAGCCCAAGAAAGTGGTGGACAAGGCGAATTCCACCGCCACGGGTACGGGTCTCTTCAAACTATCACGGCCGCTGGACGAGCTGAGTGAACCCGCGGCGAAGAAGCAACGCTCCGGGACCCACCCGAACAGCCCGTCGCCGTCTGGATCGCACTCGGCGTTTCTTTCGCCTCAGGCAACCGCTCCTACGCGGCAGGCGTATATTGATCTCGGCCAGAAGGATTTCGGGCGTCACATTACGTGCCGGACGTGCGGCTTGCTGTACACGGCGGGCGAAGAAGTACGAAGCCACGTGCACCACTGCTATTCGAGTATATGTGTGACCGGGCGAATTGCTGAATTGCTATTCTATAGGAAGATGAGAAGGAACATCGGCGCTTTTGCCGCGATCGCCAGCGCGGCATCACAGTGCCCAAGTGGAAGCATGAGCGTCAGCTCAAGTCATTTTCCGAACATGATGGTACGCTTGCACTGCGCAGGCGTTCCGTGTATCCCAGCAACCAACTCACTCACTGTCTATATCTCGTATTGTCTATTAGCCCGTATTATCGAGATCCGGAAGGATGACGCACCCCTCCACGTCAAGAAGCTCCTGGAAGTCAAGGAAGTCCTGGACGACGCCTTCGGCTTTGTGGAGAAGGACGAGTTCCTGGAGCGAGGCCATTTCCTCTTCGTCCAGGCCAAGCAGGTTGTCGGATGTGTGACTGTGGAGCGCATCACCAAGGCGACCATGCTCGAACAGCAAGCCAAGAAGCCCACACCGTCCTCCACCGAGCCATCATCGGCAGACTCACCTCGAGAGTCCAGCCAAGAAGTGCCCGCCGTGCTAGGTATCTGTCAACTGTGGGTGCACCCTCAACATCGTGGGAAGAAGATCGCCACGCGACTCGTTGACGTCGTGCGGGAGAAGTACATCTATGGGCTGCTCATCGCCAAGCATCGGGTCGCCTTCGCCCAGCCGACTCGCAACGGCCTCGCCTTCGCCAAAGCCTACGTCGCTCCGCACCGCGTTCTCGTCTACGGAGCCACCTTACCCAACTCACCCTCAGTGTCCTCGTCCTCTACTACACCAACCTCATCCGTCAAGCGTACGCTTCTTCACTAGCGCTGCCGTCCTCCATAGAGTCTGCTCATTTACCGGTATTACCATGAGATGTAACCTAGGCTACGTGTAACCTTTGGGTTACTCTGTACCCCCCCTAGCTTGATTGGCAGCGTGTCGTTTGGAAGAGCTCAATCCATCTCCATAGCGACGCGGCCAAGATGACGCGCTCGAACGACAGTCTCAAGGTGATCGTCGTGGGCATCCCCAAGACGCTGGACGACGCTGGGCTGCTGGATCTCTTCAGCTCCTACGGCGCCGTCGCTGATGCCAAGGTCGTCAAGGACGCCGCGACCGACGTGTCGCGCGGCTTTGGCTTTGTGACGTTCACAGCGCAGTCAGCCATGCGGCGCGCCGTCAAGGAAATGGACAAGAAGCAGGTGGAAGGACGCACGCTCAACGTGCGCCAGCTCATCGCCAAGGAGCAGCTCCAGAAGCGCGACACGAGTGCACAGGCTACGGCCAATGCGGCGCGGCCGTGTTATCTGCTGCGCAAGGGCAAATGCACCAAGGGCGACCGGTGCATGTTTTCCCACGATATCAAAGGAGGCGACTTTGGCTCGTGCTTTGAGTTTGTGCAGAATGGCGCGTGCAAGCGGGGTGACAACTGCAAGTTCTTTCATCCGACGCCCGCGGCGCAAGACGGAGAGGAAGGCGCCGACGAGTCCGTGGGGAGTGAGAAGGAAAAACGGCCGTTAGAGACCAAGCAGCAGGATATCAAGAAGGAGGAGAAGAAGGAAATCAAGAAGGAGGAGAAGAGGCCGAAAGACAGCAAGCCGACCAAGGACGACAAGCCGCGGTACTGCTTTGCGTACCAGTCGGGCCGCTGTCATCGCGGCAAGCGGTGTCTGTACCTCCACGAGAAGCTCGTCGTCCCTGAGAACGAAGCGCCACCTCCGGTCGCTGCACCAGTCGAACGGAAACGTCCGGGTGATTTTGAGGTCGTCAAGCACGAAGAGCTAAGCAAGAAGCGTCGGAGCGACTCGGACGACGAAGACAGCGACATGGATCAGGAGCCCTCTCCGAAACCCGTTGTCAAGGCCAAGCCAGCAGTTGAGAAAAAGGCGGTTGAGAAGAATGTGGTGGAAAAGAAGGACAAGCCAGCCAAGGTCACGCCTGCAGGGGACGACGACAAGCCGTCCGTTGGACCTGATGGCAAACCCATCCACACGGGCCCCAAGCCCATCTGCCGGCATTTTTTGAAGGGGCTCTGCAAGCGCGGCCACATTTGCTTTTTCCGCCATGAGCAACCCACGGAAGAAGAGCTCAAAGAACTGTTGCCGCTGATCAAGGGTAACGCCAAGATTCAACTGGGCAAGAAAACTGGCGGAGCTGAGGAAGACGACGAGGACGAGGAGGCCACGCCGCTCCAGGCCGTGGCGGACCACATGGCCTCGTTTATGGCGAGTTTCGATTCGTCCAAACCCTTTGAGCCTTTCGTGCCATCAGCGGTTCCTGCAGCTACGACTACCAACGAAGCGAATACCCAAGCATCTCCAGTGCGACCGCTGAAGCGCAAGATCAGCATCGCGAGTGAAGAGACGTCGGACGAAGAAGATAACCACGACGCCCCATCTCCCCCAGCGCCCAAGCGCCAGCGCACGTTCCCCAAGGAGAAGATAGATATGGGTGCGGCGTTTGACGGTGCCGACTCGGACGACAACCGCGGGCCCAAGCACCGCTCCAGCAAGAGGCGCAAGCCCACGAAGGAAGAGATGAAAGCTAACCGCGAAAAGCTTCGCGCCGAGCGCCGTGACAAGAAGGCGTCCAAGAAACTGGCCCGCGAGCGCCTGAAAACCGACGGCGAGATTGAATTGTCCTGAGCTCTCTCCCCGCACACCGTAACTGTCCAAGCAATCGCATAGAATACAGTACTTCACTTCACAACCGTATCCGTACGGAGTCATGTTTGGAGGAACTTTCTCGGGTGCTTCTGGATGGACAGATCTTGAACCCAAAGATTGGCGCTTCAAGGCATGCCTCATCCGATTCATGAACTCGAGACTCAAGAAAAATTCTGCCTGGCCAGCACTTCAACGACTGCCGCCCCCCCCCCCACGAGCAGAGGGCTCGCTTTATGGCGTCACGCGATAGAATCCTGGGATAAATTCCATACTCTGGGGTTGCGCTCGTAAGCTTTTCTTCCAATACAGTACAGTGTACCGTACACTGTATCAGCCGTGCGCATGGCTCACCAAAGTTGTGTTGAGCCAGGTCAAAGACTCTTCATGTAGGCATCAGCATGCAGGCATGGGTGACTTTCACGCGAGCCGAATCAGATTCCGGATCGAATCTTCCAAAAGGCCCGCGGGTGCGTGGCCTTCCACTTCTGACCTGTCGCGTTGATTGATCTTGACACCGACCGGAAGAGAAACCATCACGCGTGTCAGTGCAGAGAGCTTTTGAATCTAAAACGCAAGACGCTTGCCTGGCACTAAACGTAATCAAAGGCCGTCGCATCCCCGGAATCTCTTCCAGTTCAAGGCTCAGCCAACCAGTGAGCCGTGGCACTGCCAAACTTTTGTTGCACAAACCGGTGGCCTGTTTATGTGCTCTAAGTCATCAACGAATGGCGTTGACTCAGTCAGCGACTGTTCTCACCGCGTATCTTTTGATCTGATTGGTCTGGCGACAACTTCGTGGACAGAAACAGATTGTCGTCTTGCAGAGCAAAGGAATCTCCGCTCGTCCAGGCTTTGCATTCGCATTCACAGACGCTGCTGCCGACCTCTGCGGCCGAGAGCAAGGCAGGCCAGCCAACCCCACACGCTTGCGGCGGTCTCCTTTCTTCCGTCATTGCGGAATCCTCCATCACGCCTCACAATCTCCACGTCTTTGTGTCAAGATGTTCACCAAGACCCTTGTCATTGCCGCTGCTATCCTGGGTGCCGCTGCCCCCGCTCAGGCCGACAGCAACACCACCATCCAGTCCATCCCGACGGCGGATACCGAGGCCGCGACGGCGTGGCAGCTGTACTCGTTCGCGCAGAGCTGGCAGCCCCAGTTCTGCCACGGTCAGTCGTACCCGGGCTGCAACTCCCCCAACGCGTTCTGGAAGTCAAGTTTCACGATCCATGGACTGTGGCCCGACGTGACGTCGGGCCATTACCCTTCCGACTGCTCGAACGAGGCGTTCAGCCTCTCCAAGGTCACGGCCGCGGTGCCTCTGTCGACGCTGCAAAAGTACTGGCCGAACGTCAAGTCCTCGACGGGCAGCTCATCATACTCAAGCTTCTGGAGCCACGAGTGGGAGACCCACGGCACGTGTTCCGGTCTCGACCAGGCCACGTACTTTAAGACGACGGTCAGCTTGTTGATCAACGACCCGACACCGTCGATCGTTGGTGCCAACTATGGCCAGTCCGTCTCCGCGGCTGATCTTCGCAGGGCGTACGGCGGCGCGGACCAGGTCGTGCTCCAGTGCTCGGGCAAGTTCCTCAAGCAGGTTCTCACGTGCTGGACCAAGGGCTCGGGCAACGTGCCGACCGCACGCCGTGCGTGCCCCAGCAACTTGCTGGGCGAGGGAAACTGCCCCAACAGCATCACGATCTCGGCATTCTAAGCGGGAACAGGACGTTTAAGTCGGTCTGGAAAGTAATGTGGTAGTGTAGATAGTCTCGGTTAGGAACGGGAAAAGATCACTCTTGCTGGAGCTATGCGAAATCGAAAATGGTCTTTCAAGCTTTGGGTCTGCTGTCGCTGTACGGTGCAGTAATGATACGTGAGACTGTGCAGTAGTGATACCTAGTACTGTAGTGCGCTGCTGCAGGTGTTCACGGTGCGGTCTGGTGGTTTGAGTCGCTAGTGACACGGACTGACTCAGCACCATTGATGCCGAAGGGTCAGTGCGTGACTGCATCGTGGATGATTCGTAGACAATTCTGATTATGAGCCTGGCTCTGCTCAACGTTCAACTTGAGTCAAGTATTCGAGTATTCACCCGTCGAGTCTTGACTGGTGAACACTCGGATGAGCAGGCTGTTGACAGGTGGTCATGTGCGTGGCTGTTCTCAGGCGCGTCAAACGCGTCCAGTGAGCCGGGCACTGTAATCCGTGACGTTTACTAGCCACGGGTGGCGTCGCCTGTCAAGCAGTGAGATCCTAAAGAATTTGAGTGCTGGGTATTGTGACCGTGATGCGACATGTCTCGCAGGAGAATCTACCGTGGGGCTTTGCAACTCTGATTCAAAATCGATAGTTCAGCGAGCCTTTCGCGGTGCTTGTAGTCTGGGTGGCTGTGCTCACTTGAGTCCTGCCAAGCCCACCGATTCACTGTGGTGGACTGAAGGGTCAGCTCCCTACTGGGATTCCCAGTGTACGCTGCCCAACTGGGGCGAAGCCACCATCCTTGCAAGTCCAGCCTCCTGCTTTCGAGATGTCATTCTGCAATTGGCATCACCACCCACAGCAACTCCTTCTCCCTATCAAGCCTTCAAGTTCTCCACCATGGCCATCGTCACCAAGAAGCTCGCTGCCATTGTCGCCGTCTCTGCTGCCGCGTCGGGTGCTCACGCCTCGGCCCAAGTCAACATGACTGTCGAGTCGTCTGGCCCATGGGAGCTTTACACCTTCGCGCAGAGCTGGCAGCCCGAGTTCTGCCACGGCCACCCCTACCCGGGGTGTAGCACCCCCGATAACTTCTGGACCCAGAGCCTCACGATCCATGGGCTCTGGCCAGATGTCACGTCCGGCCAGTACCCGTCCGACTGCTCCGACGAGTCGTTCGACATCAACACGGCCACGTCTGGTGTTTCGATCGACATGCTCGAGAAGTACTGGCCCAACGTCAAGGCCTCGACGGATAGCTCGTCGTACACGAGCTTCTGGAGCCACGAGTGGACGACCCACGGTACGTGCAGCGGGCTCGACCAGGCCACGTACTTCCAAACGGCCGTCAACCTGCTCGTGAACGACCCGACGCCGTCGATCATCGCCAGCAACTACGGATCGTCTGTCTCCGCGGACGATCTCCGCGCTGCGTACGGTGGAGATACGAGCGTCATTCTCCAGTGCTCGGGCAGGTACCTCAAGCAAGTGCTCACGTGCTGGACCAAGGACGGTAACAATGTGCCGACGGCGCGCCGCGAGTGCCCCAGCAACTTGCTGAACGAGGACAACTGCTCCGGCTCGATCAGGATCTCGACTTTCTAGATCAACTACGTATATAGTGAGATGAAGACCCCCGACTTCGTCCGGCGAGGTCCGACTTAGCACGACTGGAGCAAAGCCGTGGTGCCACACGACGGTTTTCTTTCAGTGATCCGTGGTGCCACATCAGTGAACCCATGTCACCTTTACATAACTGTAGCCATGCTGTGCCAGAAAAATGAAACTCACTCAGTTGAATGACATCGGATCCCATGATCAGATGTGCAGAAAACCGCCATGTGTGGACCCGACGCGCTTCTCCATCTGGCCAGAGCGAAAACACACTGGCAACTTGTGGGCCACGCGATGACTGGCTCACCCATGCTCTTGCGTCTCTCAGTCTTCATCACCCACACACTCGAGACCACAAAGCCAGTGGCTGCCTCTCCGAGTTGGATGGTCTCACCTAGGTGTCCCGGAATACAGCAGTTAGTCGCTCCACTGTATGTAAGAATCTTGGCGCCCTGTCATGCTGTTGAGGTGGAAAAGGATGGGGAAGAATATCCAGAAGGCCATGGCCTCACGACTAATAGTACACGACCTCCCGTGAAGTCGACAGGACTCAGTGCTTCTACCTGTCCAAAGCAGCTGCTGCGGCGCCGATCACGTGCGACCAAAAGCTTTAGGCGTTGCGTTCTCTGTCTCCGTCCCATTCTTCCTCTTGAGAACAGGCAGCCATGCAGCATGCCGGCAACAAAGCGGACGACGTCGCGATCAACATGGACCCTCCCATGAGAAGGGATCGACCCACGGGCGTCGCCACGCCGTCGAGCACGACTGCCGAGTCTCAGTATGTCAACATCTCGAGCGCGGCCGCCACGAGCAACAACAACCCCGGGCGGCTCCCGGCGCTCCAGACGCGCGTACCCGTGACCCATAGCTCGTCGACCGAGTCGTCTGTGAACTCGTCGGGGCGGCATCCCTTTTATACTAACGACCCGCTCGACTCGAGTCTCATCCTGACGGACTCGAACCCGCACGACGAATCCACGCGAAAGTTCATGAGCGACCTCATGAAGGACCTGGGCATCGACCAAGAAGAAAACAGCGTCAGCATCATGCCGATGCCGCCTGCACCGATGCCTGCCGCGCAGGCCAACGACGCCCCGCTAGGCGACCCGGCCTACGCCGCGCTTGGTCTTTTTCGTCGCCGCCACATTGGCCTGCTCGTCTCGGTCGTGTGCGCGAGTCTTCTGACGTCGTGTCTCAAGCGCGGCCTGCTGCCCGTCATGCGGAGCGAGCTTCAAATGGCCGAGTACCAGGCGGACGCCGCCGAAGTGCTCTTGATGCTGCCGTGGTCCAGCATGTTTCTCATCGGCTTTGTCTCAGACTGCATCCCTCTCTTGGGCTCGAACCGCAAGGCGTACGTCGTGCTCGGCTGGGTGCTTGTCTCTGTGGGGCTCTTCACGCTCGCGATCGTCTCGACTGCCCACGCCCACGAGGCCGTGAACGGCGGCGCGCAGTCGACCGCCTATATTAACGGCATCATCTTCCTCTTGGGCGTCGCGTGCTTCGGCTGCATCCTTACGATCGCCATGGCCGAGATTTACTTGGTCGCCATGAGCAAGCGCGAGCGGCTCCGCGACCGCGGCGAGGTCGTGGGCATGTTTCTCGTGGTGCAGTTTCTGTGCGAGGCCATCGGCCAGTCGCTCACGAACGCCGTCATGTTCCGCTCGACGACGCTCGGCGTCCAATCGCTCTACTCCCTACGACGCACCTCCGTCTTCCTGTCCATGTCGACCGTGATTCCACTCGTCGCGACCATTTTCTTTTTCCAGGAAGACAAGGAGCTCATGCGGCCCGGGCCCATGGAGGAAGCAGAGACCCGGCGCTCCCCACGCCTCGTCGACAAGCTCACGCGCCACGTGAAGCTCGTCTGGACGCTGCTCCAGCGCGAGTCGACGTGGAGCGTCGTGCGGTTTCTCGTGCTCTTTGTCTTCTTCACAGAGTTCCTCATTCGGTACGCGCACCTCGTGCTCGACGAAGTCATGGGGCTTACGCTCATGGTGCGGTCCACAGCCAAGATCGTCCAGGAGCTGCTCATGTTTGGCACGCTTCTCGTGTGGCGCATGTTTCTTCTCAATGTGGACTGGAAGTGGATGACGCTGCTCAGCTTCCTGGGGTTGGCGTGGCTGCCGCAGTTTGTCTACTCGCTCCTCGTGCTGATCAACGACTCCCGCGACCTGGGGCTCTACGTGCTCGCCGGCTCGGCCCGCGCCTGTGTGCGTGGACTCATCATCGCCATGCAAGTTGCCATGGCCGTGGAGATCGCCCCACGCGGAGCTGAAGGCGCGACCGTCGGCGTGGTCATGTCGATCGGCACGATCATGCGGCTGATCGCGACGACAGCGTCCAACGGACTGAGCTTTGCGTTCGACACCCAGACAATCGCGGCTGAGGGGCTCAACGTCAAGCTCTCGCTGATCGAAGAGATTGCTGTGGAGCGGGACCCGACGTCGATCAAGCTGCCCAAGGCACTTGAGAAGCGTGTGCTGGTCGCGCTTCTCGTGTGCTTTAGCGTCAAACTCTTTGCGTGCGGCGGCACGTGGTTCTTGCCGCATCAAAAGACCCACCTCCAACTTCTCCACCAGTTTGGCAAGACCAGTCCTCGGTACGCCGTGGGGACCGTGCTGATCCTGGCGCTGAGTCTGCTGATCGCCACGCTCTTCAACACGCTCGTGGTCACGCCCCGCACGAGCTGTCTTCACGTCTTTGGCGGCAAGGGCTGCACCAAGTAGACGAAAGTGTTTTTATTTTAATGAGTGACTGAAGAAGCAAATACAATCCTCTGTGGAGTCGAAGAGAACGGAGCAACTCAGGACGTTTGCTAGCGTGGCGCCGCCGCGGTCCTGCTGGCTATTTCGTTCATTGCTCATGGGGAGTCGCGTCCGATGTGGCGTGAGGCCGACAGGAAGAGTTACGAATCGTACCCTCTCGAGATCTGGCTGCGTAGCCTGGGTTCAGAATTACTACGGTGACCGGCGTACCCTTTGCTTGTGTGGCCACGCCTCTCGCTTCCCGTGGCGATCGCCCGCTGGGGTTGCACGTGCGGTCATCCGTTTTGACTTGGCCCAGAGCTTTCGCCTTTTGAAGCAGCAGTCACTACGATGTCGAGCCTGGCGCGTGGTCGCTGGCTTTCCTTGTGGGCAATGCACTAGTACTAGTGCATTGCCCATACAGTGCAGCATTACTGTCAAGGAAAGGCTACTGTAGTAGTCGCCATCCAAAGGCTGCTGGTACAGGCGCTGGAACCTCCGACTTGATGGGGTCGCCGATATGTGGTTACAGCAGCGGTCCAAAGTGAGCCAGGTCCTGTGGAAGGGACCAACGTTTGATAGGTGTGTGGTTTCCCGCATCTGATCTGTCTGCGACGGGATCAGAGACCATCACGCTGAGAAAAAGAGAACGCATCTGAACCTTTTCACAGTCAAAATGTATAGAGAAGAGTGACCCCCATTGGTTCCATTTCCTTCCCCCTGTCGTGATACTCTATCGGATCCCGAAACGCCCTCATGGTCTACGACTCGCATGACGTGGGCCATTCGACCCCGTCCGCCTCAAGCTCCCCGACCGTGCGCTATCGCGTCATCGTCGTGCTTCTCCTCGTCGCGCCGCTCGCATTTCTGAGTGTCGCGCTCGTGCGTCCGGCGTGGCGCGAGCTCTACACCGAGACGGCGACGGAGCCCGGCGTCACGTTTCAAGGGCTGCGCATTGGCTCCCTCGAGATCTGTCTTCGTAACCGCGTCGACCCCGCCGCGGCCTCCAACACATCGCTCGGTGACCTCCACGGCGAACACTGCTACTCGATGCGCAAGCCCGCACGCATACCGCTACTCAACGCCACGCTTCCAACCAAGGTGGAGTGGACCACGTTCGCTCTCTGCGACACGAGAGGCGCCGAAGACTCGATGCCGGACAACGGCCGGGTGCAGGACTACCTCTTTGCCCTTCGCGACGCGCTCGAAGGCATGGGCGTGCCGAGAGAGTTCCTCTCGGATACGGCCACGGTCGTGAACGTGGCCTGTGTGTACCTGCCGCTCTTGCCATTGGTCATGGTGTTCGCCGCCGTCTCGTTGACCTGCTTCCTCTCGACACTGTATTTCAAGCCATCCATGATGCGGGAAGGTTTCGAGACGGGCGCGGCCGTGCTGGCGGCAGGCAGCGCCGTGCTCTTGGTGGCGAATCTCCTGCTGTGGAAGACCAAGGCCGCGTCATTTGGTGTCGCAGGCGGCTGCATGTACCTCGCGTTGACATCGACGTTGATGCTGCTCTTTGTCTCCGCGGCGATGGTGACCTCAAGTCGGCACAGTATGAAGCGTCGGGAAGAACGACACGGTCAAGATGAGGTCCACGTGTCACCACGCGCGACCGAGAGATTGATATGAATGTACCATGACTGAACTAGACTGTGTTGGTGTCGAGGGTGTGTGTGGAGCTGGGGGAGACGTGAGCTGATGACAATAAATGGCCGAGTGATGGGCTCAGTGGCAAGTCGGATGTAAACGAGTGTGGGCACTGAGAGCTCGTCTTCCGAAAGAATACGCACACAACCGTTCCTTCTATTTCTCTGAAGATATCTCTTCATACAAATGCAAGACCAGGGACTGACGCTTGCCCCGGTCGTATGCAGACTCAAGCACTTTCTCACACGCGCCCGTCGACTGGCTTGAACGGGAGCTTGGTCGATGGGGTGAGGGCAATGTTGTACCCATCAAACGCCGACGGCTCTGCACCCACGACACAAGCACACTGCAAGTCAGCGAAGATCCCCACTGGCATTGACGACAGAGCGTACGCACCTTGCTTCTTGGCCCAGCGGCGACGCACCGTGTTGACGAGCAGCAGCACGACCGAGACGCAGGCAATGATCCCCACAGCCACGACGGCGGGGGACGTGTGGGAGGCGTCGGCCGTAGCCTCCGCAACCGAAGGCGACGCCACTGAGGACGCCGCGGACGCTGCTGAGGCACGGATCATCGACTTGACGTCGTCTTGCCACGTCGCCTTCTCGCAGGCGGCGACACAGACGCAGTCGCCGTCGGCTCCCGTGCACACACCGCTAGCCGGTTTGGCACTAAGACACTGCGTGCACGTCGCGTCGGACGCCGGGCAGTACGTCGAATTCGCAGCGACAAACAGACGCACGCTGCCGCTCGCCCCCGCGGTCGAATTGTAGCTGCTCATGGCTCGGCAAAGGCCGCGAGCGTCCAGGAAGCATGTCTTGGTGCACATAAACAGGTCAATATGCGTTCATGCTCGCCCCTGCTGACTACGTACGTACCGGATTCGCGAGGTCAGCGTTCAGACACGTGCGGCACGAGCGCAGCGGTGTGCACTCGCGCGCGGGCGTTGACGTGTAGAGGCAGCGCTGGTCGTTGGGCAAGAGCGACACGACGGCGGTCGCGACGGCCACTTGGGTGACCATCGTACAGGCGACGAGAAAGAGCACGGTGGTCAGGAGGTGGCGAGAGAGAAGCATGGTCAATGGCGTGGGGCTTGCGGCGCGACTTGGAGACTGAGCGGTCGGAGAGACTCCTCATCCTCCGCGAGAACTATTCTTCTGAAGAACCTCCCCCAAGGGATCAAGTATTCGATACAAAAGCCCAGAAGAGAGGAAAATAGGTACTCAAAGCTAGTAGTTTTGGGAACTGCGAGAAGTCTCCACGCTGATTCACGCGCGTTCTCGATATCGCCGGTCCGCTGGTGTTTGTGACGGCCCCATGTATACACGCAGAAGGCTCTTTAGTCTGTCTTTATGTTCTACAATATGTGGTGTGCCCTTTTCGATGTGCCTCCTATCGTGTCTACTTGCTCCGTTCACAGTCTTTGTGTTGCGTGCACTACCTACTCAAGTCCTATCAGTCTCACCAGCAGTGTGCACCTCTTTATCTTCCTCCTCCAGATCGGGCGCCGATGGCTCGGCACAAAAGCAGTGGCACGCCCACGCCGATCGCGGCGTGAACTCGGGTGCGCTTGCCTCGACGCTCGCCATTGCGAGGTCTGGCGCTGAGCTTTCCCATGCATCGTCAAAATCCGGAGCGGACGGGGCTTGGCCCCACGTGACCACCACATCGACGTCGCTAGACCCCAACGGGGCAAGTTTCTGTGTAGTGCTCTTACTTCCTGTGGAGACCTCGACTTCCCCACTGCAGCTCCCACTGTGCTGCTTCTTCCACGCAAACAACTGGAGCTCCATTTCCACCGCACGGCACGTCGTTGCGCTGCTCGTGCTTGGACACTTGGACGGACACTCGACTGAGACTGCTGGTTCCACCGCTCGCATTGCTGGTCGTGCTGATCGCACTGGTGCACCATGCACTGCAAGCGAGCCGCACGCGCGCGTCGCAAAGACCCGGCAGAGGTGATACTCCTGACTTTGCGATCCCGAACGAGCTCGCGACGCCATGATGCCATTCGATATTGTGCGTGTGGGCAGGAACGAGAAAGACTGGTAGTGTCAAGTCGAGGAGCGCATGCCGCGTTGCCTCGGAGCTGCCTCCTCACGCACGATCTTCTCTGGGGGAATGTCCGCCTGCTGATCTGATGAGCAGTGGACCCAACAATATAATTCTTCAAGTATCCAGAAGCTGAATGCAGGGGGAGAACGCTGACGTTGGCAAATATCGTGTCAAACGGAGATCTCCCACATCTCAGCCTCCCGTGACAGCGCACCCCCTTCTTGCCATCCACAATGCGCCAATCGGCGTCAAGACCAGTGGCCCTCTGGAGATGGGTTCACAAGGGCAAACTGGATCTTCGAGTCTCACTTCAACGCGTGTCTCACCAAGCGCCACACTGAGAATGTTGCTTGAGGAGGTCGGTTATTAGACAGGATATCCATTCATACAGTGAATCAAAAATACATTTGCTAATATAACTAAATCTCTTTACAAAGGATATCAAAAATAGATTACGGTCAGAGCGGATGACACGCATGCATTCTGGGCTTGAGTGTGTGTGAAAACTGCGGATGCATCTTTTTCGGAACCACTATCATGAAAGCAGGGGTACGACACTCCGTTCTCTGTAGAGATCCCTCTGGGGGACGACCCTCGTTTCTTCTCCTCCTTCTTCTTCTTCTTCTTCTTCTTCGCGATGTCCCTCGTGGACACGACCGCGAAGAAATTAGGGGTTCTGACACGATCTTGAAGACTGCGCACTGGCCGGTGGGAGAAACCGTAGGACTTTGGTCTTGTGTGACATATTACGCAATGACCGCTCGAAGAGGTTCGCGTTCCAGCCGCTCGTTGCCACCTACGGGTGGAGGGGTTCTTGCTGCTTCAATGTAATTATCAGACTCGTGGCGCGCGCAGTCCGTACGAGTGTGGATGCATGCATCCCGAGGTCTCGGCTGTACCCAATCGCCAAACGTCTTTTCGGCCCCCAGCGTTCGCAACGATCATCCCGCAGTCACGGAGGATTGGATCCGAGAGCAGTGCTTGACTGGTAAAAGTACTCGCTGCACGCGACACACTCCAGCCATCAGCAATGAGCACCCTACTCCCATCAGTCATTCATCTGAAAAGCAAATATCTGAGAGAAGTTCCTGGATATTCAAGTCCCTATCGCGTTCGTACTGGGTGACGCTGGGTTTCCACTCTATTTGTGGAAGGCTATAGGCCGAGACCACTTCGTGCTCGTAGAGAAGACATCACAAATTCTTGGTCATCAATTTTCTAGAGTTCAGAGTGCTGATGGGTCGGGCGACAGCCAAAGAGATCCAGGTGGAGCGCTGGCACGCGGTCCGGCATGTGCCTCCACGCCACGCGGATCGGTTCGAAGCGACCTGCTCCTGGTGGATAAGCCTTGTCCCTGATCCACCACGCGAAGAAGCCCACCAGCAAGACCAGACAACAAAAGCCCAGCGGTGTTATTGGTCAATCCAGGACGCCCGCGATCGCTGGCGAAGCGGCATTCCGAATCGTAGGCGGCAGCCCGAAAGCGTCCTGATCGATTCGCACACGCCCATTGTCGCCGATGCAGAGAGTTCCGTTGGTCGCACAAGTAGTGTCGCTCGCCGAGCAGTACGAAGTCTTGGTGGACAGAAACTGCAACGGGACACTGAATGCTTTGCTGGAGTTTAGCTTCGTCAGACCCTTCAGAAGCAATCTTTTTGTTTAAGAGGCTACGTAGAGATAACCAGTAAACTGGGAATATCATTGTGAAAATAGTATATACCTATTACAACGAATACAGTGGCCAACTTCGTCAAAACCTTAACTTAAAAACTTATATCGTCCACTGCAGGACTTAAGGCAAAAAAATCGCACCTAATGCACATCTCCCGGGGGTAAGTTAGTACATTATTAACCAGACAGCAGTACAATACCATCCATTACCTATGTATATATGGATACTACCATTTACATTTTGAAGATATGGAGAAGACCATACGTGATGACAAATGCCCCGAAATCAAATCATCATACGAAATGAAAGAATATCTGGATATAGGCAATAGCCCCGAAATAAAAGCTGGAAGGACGTTCCGATACAAAATGAGCTCCACAACCAAAGCCGGAAGCTGCCTAGAATGGTCCTGATACAGAATGCTTCACGAATAAGCTTCACAAATCGCTCTCATTGCGAGGGAGCTGGTGTACTCACCGCCTCGTGCCGCCAGAGTCCACGGATAGTCGCCGGGCAGTCATAGACAATATAGAGCGCGTGGCCTCCACTCCCTCCTGCCTGTTCGCTATGGCTGGAGCGAGTGAAGGCAGTCACATGCTCTGAGGGAGCGTGACCTGCCAGACAGCAAAGCCCACCATTTAAGTTACAATGAAACGCTATGGAAATGTCGTCCACGACTATATCGACATCGCAACCTGTACTAGGCTGACGCGTTTCCCTCGGCTTCCTCAACACTGGCCGATTACTGTGATGCCTGTCCACCAAGTCACAGCTACCTTGACGTTACAGGGGACGTCTTTAGCTATCAAGGGGTACCCGATTGTGCCTGGATTTGGAATAAGCGTTCGGAATAACCGTTCACGGTGTGCAAGGCGAAACGCGAGACACCGTAGCCATCACAAACTTACGACCACCAAGCTGCCCATGTCGATCCACACGCATTCTACGTCGCATTATCACGGTTACGGACAAGACATGGCCTTCATTGGATTGGAGACCGACCCACTCCACAGGATTTTGAGTTTTTCCGCCCCTCGACGGAGGTGCTGATGGAAGACGCGAGACTGACGCGCCTCTCAGACGATACTATCGCTAGGTTCCACCACTTTGCAGGAAACGATCTGTGACAGCCACATCAACACGTTTCGTGCATTTTATTTTCATATACAACCATACAACCATCTACGATGTGTGATCGCTCTCGCTTGGTCCGCACAGCCACAACAGACTACCTTAAGTGAACCTTTCGTGAATCTGGGTGCCCCAGCCTCTTTCGAGTCGGAACGACGAGGTACTCAATCCAAAGACTGCTTTTGACTCAGAAAATGAGTCTGATTCAATATGTTTTTGTACTACATTTTGTATGTAAAGAATCAGAATGGGTGGCATTTTGACCAGCAAATCCGTGTTGCTGGAGGTAGTTGCGAAGGCGCCATGGGCTTGGAGGTCACTCTCGAGCGCCTCAACGTCACGGCGGCTGACACGCTCGTGGCGCTGCGAAGAGCGGCACGACAGGCCAGTCGCGACCCGCGAGCAGCGCCCGTTTCTATGCGAAAGAACATCTCGATCGTCGAGACCTGTCGCTTCTACGGCATCGCCGACGCGCTCACATCTTGCCGCGTGCCACGCGCGTGCCAGGACTGCCTGGCGATGCCCGTACGTGCTTTCTCTATGATTGACCACATGCGTATGTAGACGACACACTAATCTACGGTATGTCACCCGAAGAACTGTCTGTTGGGCTTTAACGGCCGCTGCCACGACGTCTCGGAAAGCTTTGTGCCCGAAGCCCACGCCGTCACGTTCCCCAGCACAGCGTCCAGCACGCGACCGCTCGTGAACGACGATCCAAAAGCCTTCTTCTTTGGTGCCAACACCTCGTACTGCCCAGCGTCCGATCCGATCTGCCGTGACTGCCGAGCGACGTTCCAAGAGACGGCGCGGTCCTTGAAGGCTCGCCGGCTCGGTGACCTCGAGAAGCAGTATTGCGTTGGCACGGGCGGCTGTGTGTGTCTCGGCATGTGTGAAGTACCCTCACTGATGGCTACCCGCGTGCACGATTATGACTGTGGCGAACCTGCGCCTCATTATGTGGCTGCTCGCGATCCGTCCGCGACGTCTAGCCATCGTGACCCGCGGGCTCCGCTCATCCAGCTCACTAGTCGCAGGAAGCCAGAGACCTGTGAGTTCTACGGTTCACAAGATGTGCAGGGTTGCCGCGTACCGCGAAGTTGCCGCGACTGCCTCGAGACTGAGGTACGTTGGTTGAGTATCAATGCCCACTGAACCAAAAGAGTCGGCAATAACTGACTCACTCCATATCCATGGACGTCTGGTATCCAGGGGTGTATGCTCTTTGGCCACAAATGTGTGAGCATGATCCAGTACGATCCGGTGCTCGACTATCGCAATGCGACGCGACCAGCGTCAGCCTTCAACTTGCAGTTTGGATGGAGCGGCTCGGCTATCGTGTCGACCGGTTCAATTCTGTGCTCGCCGCAGATTCAGTTCCCGTCGACCAACACGTCGTACTGCTCGCTGTCAGACGCGACCTGTGCGAAGTGCCGAGCAGGATTCCTCTCGAGTACCTTTGCTATTGGTCAGGTGAGTACCCCCCGCCCGTGTTACGCGACCAATACGACGTTTTGCGTCGGCGCCGACGGCTGCGTCTGTGTCGAGCAGTGTGAAGACACGACCTTCTTCGTGGACGACGGACGAGACCAGGTCTGTGCAATCACGCAGCCCTACGATGGCATCCGTGTCGGCGTACTCGTTGGTGCTGTGGCTTCAGTCGTGTTTGCTCTCTTGTGTCTTGTTCTTTGGAAGGTTTACAACCAGCGGCACGTGGGCGGCTACCGTCAGGCCGCGGTCGTGATGATGCGCCACATGATCGACCAGGCGCCAGGGCTGCATTTGGATCTCTTTGGGTGGCGCCAGCATCAGCAGATCCTGTTGGACAAGGAGCAAGAGCTTCTCAACGGCGCATCGAGCGTGTCACCCGTGGCGCGTCCACACGTCGACTTTGACTGCATCGACGCATCCGCCCCCCTGTTTGAAGAGGACGACTCGTCAGCGCCGACAGCAAATGATCCGCACGCGCTTGCGTCGGCGCCTGTGTTCCGGAAAGAGAGAAGAGAGGACGCAACGCACTGGGGAGCCGGCCACGACGAAGTTGATGCCGACGCGTCGATCCCATCGGCACCAGATCTCACGACGCTTTAAGACGCCGTCATGGATGCGCGAACGATGCTCTCTCGGCGATTGAGTTTTCATCAAATGGTTTTTTCTTACATTAGTTTCTTGTATTCAATGTTGCTTTAATGCCATGTCAAGAAGCCACTACAACCAGATTTGGGCCTCTCCATTGAGTGTCTTCCAGAATGACGACCACTCGATTATCAATAGAACGGCGCCGACGCAAGCGCGTGTGGATCCGTCATCACGGGAGCGGTGGATTCATCGTCGTCGTCCAGGTCAGGTGCTGACGCTTCGACGAAATCAAAATCGACTTGAGGTCGCGCCACGGGCGACACGTCCCCACCACCGTTCAGCAACGCGTCCTCCTTTGCGCGGAGCTGCTGCTGGTACCGTCGCCAGCCAAAGAGATCCAAGGGGAGCGCCGGCGCGCTGTCCAGCATGTGGCGCCACATCGTACCGGGCTGGCGAGTTCGTGGTGGTGGTGCATTGTCTCTGACCCACCACGCAAGGAAGCCCGCGAGCAGGACTGCGGCTAGCACACCAACTATGATCCCCATCAAGTCGTCATGTTGAGTAGTCACGCCGTATCCGACGCGGCACGTTGTATCCCGTGCGCCCACCAAAAAGTCCCGCGTGTTTTCGCAGATCTCAATACAGACGCAGCCGCCGTCGCCGATGCAAAAGTTAGTTGGGTATTGGAAGATGAGGCGGTCCGTGGTGTTGGCGGCCCATGCTCGGAAGTCGCGTCGACAGGTTGCACAGGTCGAGTCGCTTGCCAAGCAGTAGGTCGTGTTGACGGATGGAAAGTGCGACGTGACCGTTCTGTTTACGTTTCGGAAGTCATAGTCGGGGTTGTACTCGTCCATGGGCTTGCATATGAACCCAGCGAGCATGCAGCCCTACACGATCACGCCTCGTAGCCAGGATGAGCAAGATTCAAACAATCCGACAGGATTAGCGAGATGGAAGAAGCACGCACCTCTCGCGCAAGACACTGCGCGCACGGCCTTGGCTCCCGGCAGCCGCGAATGTCCAGGTCTCCATAGAACCCGCAGGTCTCGTCAACTTTGCGTGCCGGAGACTGGAGATTGAGCTCTGGCGGTGCACGCGGGTCACGGCGTCGCGACGAGATCGCTGGTAGAGGCGGTCGCTGAGAAGCCACGAAGAGAGGTACAGACGCTGGTTGGTTACAGGCGCGGTCGTATGCCCTTGCCAATAGCAGAGACGGGATCTCACAGATCGCAATGCACACGCAGCCGTTCTCCCCGACACAAAACTGACTGTCCAGCAGCTCAGCATGACTGTGCGGGCGGCTAGCGACCGCCCCGAATTTGGCGCGACACGCCGTGCAAACCGGGTCAGAAGAGGGGCAATAGGTCGCGTTCTGTGAGAAAAAGACGGTCGCGGACGTGCTCCTGACGATCGAGGCGTTGCCGTAGGCAGTGCCGCGCGGCTGCGACGGCGTGAGTTTCGTGTGGTAGTCGAACATGTACGCCCGCGTGTTGAACGACTCGGTCACGTTTTCGCAGACTCCGTCAAGGCTGATTCGGCATCCCTAAGATACAACCGATAGTTTAGTAGCGGCAAGCAATACACATGAGTCATGTGATGGGAAGCTCACCGGCATCGCCAGACAGTCCTGGCACGAGCGTGGCACGCGGCACGACGTGAGAGCGTCGGCGGTGCCGTAGAAGCGACAGGTCTCGACGATCGAGATGTTCTTCCGGAGAGACAGAGGAGCTGTTCGTGGGTCACGACTGGCGCGGCGTGGAGCCCTGCGTAGGGCCGCCAGCACTGCCGCTGGCGACGCGGGGAGCCTCTGGATCTTGGGGTCCATCTCGCTCTTGCTTGTGTCCTACGACAGGTATTGGACTCGAGAAATAATGAGTTTCAACCTACATTTTGTATGGGGAGAATCAGACTGACCAACTGCTGGTGGGATCTGGTTCCGGACCAAACCTACCGTTGTGGATGGCTACCATTGCCATGGAAGTCCCGCTCGAGCGCCTCAATGTCACGGCGACTGCCACGTTGGCAGCCATACGCGCCGCATCGCGCTTCGGCGGTCGCGACCCGTGCGTGGCGCCTCTTTCTATGCGAAAGAACATTTCGATTGTTGAGACCTGTCACTTCTACGGCGCCGCGGACGCGCTCACGTCGTGCCGCGTGCCACGCTCGTGCCACGACTGTCTGGATTTCCCCTACGTGCTTCGTGGCTACTATTATACGTGTACCTATGTAGTGCTGATCTTTTGTACGCCTACAGAACTGACTGCTGGCATTCGATGGCCGCTGCCACGACGTTTCGGAGAAGATGGTCCAAGGTGCGCACGCGGTCATGGTCCCCAGCAGAGTCTCCAGCACGAAACCGGTCCAGATTGACGACCCCAAGAACTAGTTCCCGGGCGCCAATACTTCCTATTGTGCAGGATCCGACCCGACCTGCAGCGGTTACCGCGTGACGTTTCAAGGTATGGCGCAGTCCATCTTGGGGCGAAGCGAACTCGACGGCCGTTACTGCAGGGGCGTCGACGGCTGCATCTGTGTGGGTATGTGCGAAGTGCCATGGCTGCTCGCCACCGCTGTACGCAGCAGTGGCTGTAGTGAGTCCATGCTTTCGTACGCGGCACCGCGCGGTACACGCGTCGTGTCCTCTGCCACGTCGCTGCGCCGGGATTCGCGCGCGCCACTCGAGCACATCACGCATCGCCGCTCACAAACGGACGTGTGTGAATTCTACAATACGCAAGATGTGCAGGGCTGCCGCGTCCGACGCAGCTGCTGAGATTGCCTCGAGACAGAGGTGCGTGGCATGGCATGGCATGGCATCCGTGACGACCTGACTGATATGGCTCGCGATGGGCTCTCCATGTGTAGGGGTGTATGATCGCTGACCAGGGGATGGCCAGTGGTGCCGCTCGACCAATACGACGGTATGTGTCGGTACCGATGGCTGCGTGTGTGTCGGGGAGTGTGAAGACAGAGCGCTCTTGGCGCAGAGCGAGCGGGATGGAGTCTGTCGTGTCCAGGAGGGACAAGCCAACTCGGGTGTCGGACTCACTGGGACTCTCGCGAGCGCGTTCGTGGGCGTATTTTTCCTTCGCGCTATGGGGCCATGGGCGCTTGTGCAGTCGCGCCGCGTCGCCAACTACCACCGTCAGGCTGCGACCACGATCATGCGCTACATGCTCGACCGCGCGCCCGCATTCAACTTGGATTTCTTTGGGTGGCGCCGGTTCCAGCATCGGCTGCTGGAAAAGGAACAAGAGCTACTCAATGGCGCAGAGAACGTCTCGCCTGTGATGCAGCCCGTGGATTTCGACTTTGGCGAGGCGACGGCCCCCGACTTTGAAGAGGACGACTCGTCGGCGCCGACCATCAGAGATCCGCACGCGCTTGCATCGGCCCCGGTGAATAGAGCCGAGAGAAGAGGTGACGACACGAGGATCCGTCCATCCCGTCTGCCCCCAATCTCTTCGACACTGTAAAGAGGGATCGGTGGATACCATTCACGCCTCCATGACGCGCTCAAGCACATGGAATTAATACATGAGCCAGATCATGTCTTCGCGTCGAAAACGGGATTCTAAATGATAGCGGGACGCACCAACTTGCAGTAGACTCGATCTCTTGACTTGCTTGCTGCCTAATCTCCTGATGTGGGAACATTGATTTATGCGAACGAAGAAAACGACGTTTAGTGGGCGATCACGACGTATATTGGTCAGAATCCACACTCAGAGCATCGCCAAGTCCGACTCGCTCCAAATCACGTGCTCTGCTTGCCGTACGGATGGAGACGATCCTCCGCCATCGTGGGTCGTTTCCTCCAGTCCTCGAGTCGACCCCCTACCTTCCACCGCCGTATCAATCACAGGAGCAGACGACGACCGGAGACTGTCCAGACTGACGTCATCGCTCTCCGCATCCAAGTCGTCAAAGTCGACCCACCCAGAAGCGGGCGAGGTCGTCTCCAGGCCGGCGAGAAGAAGCTGCTCCTTGGCGATCATCTCTTGGCGAAGCGCCTGCCATCCCGAGAGATGGAGCCGTCCGGTCGGAATGACGCGCTCTGGTGCGTGCAGATCGTGGGCAGTCGTGGACGTGGACCAGGACCACATCGAATCAGCTGCATCGCCGTCGCCGTCGGGGTCGCCCGACCGCGGCGCGCCCATGCCAGCGAGCGCTGCGTCCGAGGCTGTCCGAGTTCGGCGATGCCTCTGGACAATCTGGTAGGCCACGAGCACGAGCACGATGGGCGCGACAATGACGGTGAACAGCGACGGCGTTGAAATGAGCGGATGGCTGAGCTCCTTGGCGAGCATGCTCGTGCTCAGTGGGTTGGTGCAGTTCTGATGGACCAGCACTTCACTCCGCACGGGGCTCTCGCAGATCGAGATGCAGATACACTTGCGGTTGTTGAACGCGCCCATGCAGAACCGCGAGTCGATTTTCTGTCGAAAGTCATTTCGGCGGCAGTAGCGACAGGTCGGCTCGTCGGCGGGACAGTAACTGACCGACTTGGCCGGGAAATGGTACTGCTGCGTACGGGAGGCGTTCGGGTTCTTGGCATGTGGACCGCTCATGTTCTTGGTGATGGCCAACCGGAAATCCATAAAGCCGTTATAATAATCGATGCTCTGGTCCACGCATTGGCCGAGTTGGTTGATCATGCATCCCTACAGGTACCAAAAAAACAATTAGAGCCGCTTAGACTAGGAAGGCGGAAAGCGTATGGCCTGTGCGTTACCGGCATCTCGAGGCAGTCGCGGCACGTGCGTGGGTGGAAGCACTTGTCGTTGTCCATTTTGTAGTAGTAGCACGTCGCGCCATCCGAAGTCCATGGGATATCCGAGTCGGGTCGGGTCGTGTTGGCGATGCGGCGGAGTTCCTTGGGCAGTAAATCCAACGCTGTGATGGTCGCGTGGCTTTCGCTGTCGATGCTGCGTGAGCCGGACGCGGAGGATCCGCTCGAGGCATCCGACCCGTCATACGCGACCAGCGGCTCCGAGCCGTAGCCGTTATATGGAACCAAATTGTCAAGGTCGAGTGCGCCGTCGCCCGATGACGACGACGAGCTCAGCACGGGCGGACGCATTGCGGTCGGAGAGGGCACGGGCGCGACGGAGACCGGGCGCACGCGCTTGAGCCCCATGCGCAAGGATCACGAATACTGTGGGTTGCGCTGGGTATAATAGTGATACGCACGGAGAGAAGCGGAGAAGAGGAACAAGCGGGCGAAATGTGGAAGCCCGGGATCGTAATGTTCTGATGGACGATGTGACCACATGCAGTCTTTCTTACTCTATGCAAAGAGACATCAGGGCGAGTAGTCAGACCTGGCAGGTAGAGTGGGTGTGTGGGTCATGGCTCGTGGCTGTTTCCATATGGTGTGCCACAACGTCGTGTGGGTCCACTCGAGCAGTTCCGAGAAGGAGCATGCGACATGGGAGAGAATGGAAAGCATGGGATTATGATCGGGAGAGGAGATCACTACAGTGTATTGACGTGTACGCACATCGATGGACATCAAGTCAGGCTGCATTGCAACTGGTAGATACGGTGGGAGAGATTTTGCGGACCTATACCTTGTCGGTCGGCTCATGTTCGTACTCAAACTCGCTGTCAAAGGACGGCGCCGACGGCGGCTCCATGCCTTCTTCGCCATGCTGAGGCGACAAGGGCGGTGCGCTGGCTTCGACAAACACAGCACCCATGACAGGAGCAGCTAGGACTGTTATCTGCGGGTTGACGCTTTGCCGAGTGTCGAGAAGATCCACGAAATGGTGCTTTGGGGACAGATCTTGACTACCATCCACCGGTGACTTCTCCTTCTTCTTGTCTTCTCGCCGTGATGCTTGCCATCCCGCAAGATTAAGTCTTCGCGAGCTTGTGACCACGTTCTCTCTTGCTCCACCGCCGTTGTTGCCTCGGTTGCTTAGCTGTTCGGCTCCGAGAACTGCTTCCTGGAGCTGGAGCTGTTGCAGTATCGCCGCCTCGTGTCGACGCTTCGTTTCCAATCGATTACTGCGCACGACGAGAACGCCGACGACTACGACGAGCGCGGGGATGCCACCCATGGTCCATATTTCTTGCCAGCTCACTCCGTGCTTGTCCTTTTCTTTTTCCTTGTCCTTGTCGTGGTCGTCGGGTTTCCACCTTGGCGGTCCGTCTGCAGCCAACGCCTTGGGTCGCGGCAGCGGCCCACATCGTATTCCTCCGGCGAGCTGCTCCCATTTCGTCGCCTCACACGTCGCGATGCAGATGCAGTTGTTCTGGCCCACACAAAAGCGACTGTCGCTCACGTCGCCGGCAAACACGGTGCGCTTGCACTCGAGACAGGTCGCGTCATCCGCCGGACAATACGTCGCGTTGGCCGCTGGGAAATGGTATCGCAGCGTCACGTTCCGGTCGGACGCCCCCGATCCGGTCAGATTGAGCTTGAACGCGATGTGGTAATCCATCGACGGCTCGTAACCCCGGTCTGTAATGTTCACGCACGTGCCGAACTGGTTCACCATGCACTCCTTCATCTCCAGGCAGTCGCGACAAGTCCGCGGTCGGCTGCACCCTCGTGATGATCTCGCATAGTACATGCAAGTGCTGGGCACGGTTTCCTCGTCGTCACGACCGGAGCTGTTCTTCGGGCGTGGCGGCACTGTCACGTCGGCGAACGGCCAGCGCTGTATGAAGGGATCTACCTTTGGGTCACCTAAGGGGTTGACCTTCGCGAGTGGCTCGCTGAGAGTCTTGTTCTCGGATGCAGCGCTGGACGCGCGTGCTGGAGAGATGGCCATGGCCACCGCTAAAAGGACAGAGAGAAGAACCGCCGCTGGTAGCCGCCGCATCTTCGCGCGCCGAATTCTCGTAGCGTCCTGCATATTCCGCTTTGGGTGGGGGATGCAGAGGCGCCTCGGATGCGACACGGAACTCTGTTGACGCGAGAGAGAATGCCATATACAAACATCAAGAGAAGAGCAGTTATGGCACTCGAGCGAGGTTCGAGTCGGACCAGACATGGCGCACTGTCCGTGAGTGCTTTTCCAGCTGGTCGCAATGATGACCCTATCCCTGATTGACTTGTCGGCGTCACGTGAACAGGGCCATGATGTGAAAGCCTTTCGCTCAAAGGACAGGCGAAAGGAAGCCTACACAGTGACCCACACTACCATGAAGGTCACTACTTGGGTCTACTGAATCATGCTAATCACTTCTCACTCGTGTACTGATATACCGAGGACCGCATCTCAGTGCATTGAGATCCTCCTGCACTCCCCACCCTGTTGTTTTGGGCTCTTGGCTATGGGCAGTCTCATCAACTGACGCAGAGAAGCTGTCGCTCCGAAGCCTTCAATTCCTCACTGACGTCCCACTCACCATGAGCTCCCTGACTCTCGACCTGGAACCCCTCGGCGGCGAGTGCGCCTTCCTCTCGACCAACTCAGCCACGGAATGTCCGATGCGTCGGCGCTGCCGCGACTGCCTGCTCAAGCCTGTGCGTAGTCGTACATCTACTGGTGTCATTGTTAATCAACACGTTCGATCCTCTCTCAGGGATGCATGATTGATTCAAACGGGGCATGTGTATCCAACGTACTGTCCGACTATTGATGCTGTGTGCAGCTCGTGCATCCAGGAAAAGTTCTGGTTCTCTATGGCGGAGAGTCGCTTTTGCGTTGGGTCCGGTGGTTGCATTTGCATCCAAGCATGTGAGACTTTTCCTCTCGAGGGCCCGCCGTGTTGGAACATTCCCGCCGTCACGACGAGGATGACGCCATCAACGGCGCCGACGCCGACACCCTCCATTGCCAAGAATCACTAATCGAATCGGATAGTACAGAGTGGTGGGACCATGCCCGCATGGGCATGGCCGTCTTAGCGGGCTGCTGCATCCTCGCCTGTGTGCTATGTTGCTGTATTTTCATCGGGCTTTGCTGACATCAGTCCAGACCTCGACCTCGCCAGCGCAGGCTCATGGATAACACCGTCACTGCGATCCCCACCGACGAAACCCCAGCAGCACTGCCTCTCGTATCAAGGACAAGGCAGCCTATCGCGAGTGAAGTAGAGCCGACTGTACTACATTTAGAACATGTATCCATGCGCGCACTGATATATTCTAATCTCGAATATTTCGCTGCCACCCAGTTCACCCTCTTGTTGAGAAGAGGCCGGACTGGGTGGCGTTCTTGACTCAAAAAGGAGATGGTAAGCTACGATTACACCAGTTCCGGTTGGCCACCATGGTATCTTGTGCAAGCAACCTGCTTCTCTGAGTGTACGTTTTCTATTGAGACTAGTCGATAGACACCATGGCGACACCTCAGCCGCCGCCGCCGACGCCACAGTACGTGCCGCCTGTGAGCTGCATGTACGTGTACGACCCTGTGACTCGCTGCGAGAGCCAACGACCGTGCGACTCGTGCCTTGCCAAACCCGTACGTTGTGCGAGTTGATTCTGTCTTCCTAACGACTGGTCGAAATCACTATAGTATGATGAACAGGGCTGTATGGTCGGCCTGATTGGGGCCTGCCAACCCGGGACCGTCAAAGGCGACGATCGGTCGCACTTCTCTCGCGCGGCACTCCGCAACCTGACGCTACCAGCACTTAAAGACAGTGCGAATGCCAGCGCTGTCAAGGAGAAACAAATGTGGGAGTTTCCATCCGTGGCGACAACGTACTGTCCTGCGGACGACACTGTCTGCAAGCAGTGCATCCAAGCGCGCTTCTGGCTACCCGCTGGTGTTGAGAACGACAACCGCTATTGTGTCGGCGCGAACGGCTGCGTGTGCATTTACAACTGCGAGTTCAACAAGAACGCACTCGAGACCATATGCCCTCGCTCGCCACTGCCAACGCTGTACACGGAAGACGACACTGGTATCGCAACGGCCCCACCACCGTGGACCATGCCACCCCTTCTCGTGACCACAACGCCGACGCCGTCACCGACACTGCCGACTCCGTCACCGACACTGCCGACTCCGTCCACTGTATCTCCGTCGGTCGTTATCAAGACGGTGTCGGGCAACACGATAGATGTCGTGCTGATAGCTGCCGCGTGTTTCTTTGGCGTTTCGTGCATTATGTTGCTTGTCTACTACGGTTGGCGCCGCCAGCATAGCGCACAGTCGGTGCCAATGGCGACACTGGTCAAGATCGACACGCCCAATGACGAGGACACTGCTGGCGAACCACCGTCACTGTCGCCGGCGTATTCGAACAACCGCAACAGGTACCTAGAAGCGAGATAAAGTATCGGCCCTAACAGAATCTCGTCTCGATCTGAATTTGCAACGGGTTTGTTTTCCGATGCGAACCAAGGCCTTGAAATGACGTGTACATTTCTGTTTCGAGCTTCTTGGCAGACCATTGGTAGCGTTGTTGTTGAAGTTGGAGTTTTTGCAGATGGATACACCCAGAGAGAGAAGCCTGCAGATCTCTGGCAGCACTTCGGACTTTGCCCTCAGCACTTCGCTAGACTAGACCCAGATGAGATGAATACACCGAGCGGCGGCTGTAGGAGTGTAAAAGAGCACTAATTTCATCGTCATCATCATCATCAACACCATGATCATCATCAACATGAAAAGTGTAAGGGGGATGGGCAATGTTATTCAACACCCAATCTTTGTGGCTGGAGAAAGCACGCAACCCATGCCTGCGTCATGATGCCCCATCTCCATCGGATGGGAGCACTTCCGCATCACCGTCCCTAAATGAGCATTCTGGAAACCACTCTTCGCCGACGCCGTGACACGGTCATAGAGTAGAATGGCAATGACAACGCCGCCACCACCACCGTCTCGCGTCTCGACGCAGTGCGAGTACGAGTCATGGAACACGACGACCAACTGCTGGAACTATCGCAAGTGCGCAACCTGTCTTCAGACCAAGGTATGAGAGCCATTGGCACTGTGCGCGTAGTCGATTACGCTCACGATTTCATTCGATCGATAGGGGTGCATGATTGGGCAGTCGGGCATGTGTAAGGCGATCGACACTGCGACCGCGCAGCACAATTACACGCGCGCGTTTGCCTTGAATCTGGTATTGCCGGCCGCCAAGGACACGATGAACCGCTCCATGAGCCTCGTGACCCAAGAATGGGAGTTTCCGGCGCTGCAAGTCGCATATTGTCCCAAGGACGATGCGGTCTGCAGTCAGTGCATCAGCGAAAAGTTCTGGATGAATGGCATTTTCGACAGTCGCTTTTGCGTTGGCGCGAACGGCTGCGTCTGCGTGTCCGGCTGCGAGTTCGCCTACCTCAGTCCGTCCTGTAATCCGGACGATCCGAACCTTTTAGTGGGCCCAAGCATACCTACTCAACCCGTTCAGCCCACGCGACCGGCCCTGCCCACATACTCAGAGTGCCAGTATTCGTACAGGGACCCGGTCACTCGCTGTTACAAGCTGCGAAGCTGCCAAGATTGTTTGGATAAGGAGGTACGAAGTGTGTGAGCAATGGACTTCTATGCATCTCCCCCAGTATACCTAACGCTCACGAACCAATGCTTATATACGCACACGCAGGGTTGCCGGGTCGGGGTCAGCGGTCAATGCGAGGTGGACGTGTATGATATCGGCTCCCCTCTAGCCTACGATTACCGGCGAGCGATCCAATCCAACCTCACGCTACCAGGCGGTCTCACCGCGAACGCGACAGCACTTGAGGCACTGCAGTCCTGGCACTTCCCTGCGTCTACACTCGCGTACTGCTCGCCCAACGACACCACCGGCGCGCAGTGCATCCAACAGAACTTTTGGCTCAGCCATTACAAACCCCGAGACAGTCGTTTCTGCGTTGGCACTGACGGCTGCGTCAGTATCGCCAACTGCGTGCGCGACGACAACGCCACGCTGTGTCCGACACCGTCTTCCAACTCCGACGATGACCATTCGGCTAAAGGCTGGCGCGCGTTCAAGATCTTCATCATCTCGCTTTTCGTGGGGCTGGGGCTAGTTGTCATTGGCGTCGTGTGGGCTTTCTGCCGCTACTGGTACAAGCGGCGTCGACAGAAAAGGGAAAGCGTTCCAGTGGCACGCCTCGTTGACGATCACGAAACCGCTGCACGAGACGACACGGCCACCTCCACGTACGTTGTGGTGCGCCAGGCGTGATCTTCATCGTAGCGAGAGACTCGAAAAAGGGCTTTGTCTCTGGGGTGTTTACAACCGTTCCAAAAATGTACGGATGGAAGAAGAACCATCAAGTAATGATGATGATGAACCTGAAGTCTATTACGCGCACTTAGTGTACCTAGTAGCTTCAGAGGGGATAAACTTGAGACAGAAAAGAGATGCCAGCCCGACGGTCGACCGAAGCGGCTAGCCACGGGCTGAGGTCGTTGCTCCGCTGGGCATTAAGAGTTGCACGCCCTGAGCGTGCCGAAGGATGGAGTACCTGCGAACTGGTGCGGGTATCCATGGCTAGGTTGGCCAGGGAGTCGCCCATCTTGTTGTGTGTGCGCACTTGGTGAGTCCAGTGGCGCACCGTAAGCTGATCTGCGAGGCGTCGCGCCTACGAGTAGAGCCAGAGGAGCCGAGCGTTATTGGGGTCGAGCTGGCGAAGGATTAGCGCGCTGTCGCCAACCACCTCTAGCTTGGGCCATCGGTGATCCGCCGCCGCTCGGAGTCCCGCGTGGTACTTCGCTTGGTTGTTGTTGGTGGAGCCGTGTGCCTTGCTCATTGCCGCACACCACACCAGCGTAGCTGCTCCACCCGGGCCTGCAACACGAACCACGCAAGCACCGGACCCTTCCGGTGCTTGCGTGGATATCGCCCGGTCCCGGGGGTGGAGGGGTGGCGTCCTCCCGTGGAACGCATCGAAACTGCTCCCTGAGGTCGGTGATGAGGTGCGCGTGAAGCGGAGGTGCTCGAGCGTCTAATGTACGGCGGTGGGCCAGCGTCGCAAACACACGCTGGCTACTGATCCATTAAGTGGGATTTCACTGCAATGTACATGTTTCATCGGCGCATTGCTGAGACTGCTGTGACTGTCCGTAAGATTGGCACTCTGGAGTACAGTAGACTGCATCTCAGGACTTAGCATCCGTTCGCAAGTGACACAGTACTTCCACTGACACATGTGTGCAGGGGTTTATCCCGTTGTCGAAAGCCAAGCACACCATACACATCCGCACGGAAAACGAATTCAAGTCACGGCGCGGGACGGTCATACTCCTGCCTGCTCGTGGAGCAGCGTTCTGAGGCAGTCGTAACTCGAGTCAAATGATGACAGTGAGATTTCTGCGCAACTCAGGTGCGCAGTCAGTTACCCACTGAGTTTCCTTGAATGGGTACAAGTCGCCCACTAAATAACTCTGTATTAGTTGTCTTGCACAGTTGGTTTCTACAAAAGATCACAAAGGTACTCATTTTGGATACCCCTTGATGATGGATAGCCGTGGCGTGAAATTTTTCCGGTCTACATCTGCAATCGAATTGGGTGCACGGTGCTTGACCCCCAGAGGTTGCGCAAAATAGACAGCTCCCTTCGCTTGCACGAATCCTTCTTCTTTCCTTCGACGCATATGCTCACCACGTATTCACTACGGCCGCCGGCTGGCTTCGGACCGCAGGAGGGACTCGGCACTCACTGACGTTCACTTTCCAACTATCACTCTGCGCTCTCCTCATCATGACGACATCGACCCCTTCACCTTCCAGTGCAAAGCTCCGTCATGGATCCTCCTCCGGCTCAAAGGCTGTGGATGGAGTGACGGCACGAGGGACCCGCCTGCCAGCACCGCCGAGAAATGACTCGCTGCCGCCGTCTCAGGAGTGTCGTTACGCGACCAAGAATACCACCACGGGTTGCTACACGTACCGCAGCTGCCAGGACTGTTTGGCCAAAGAGGTACGCGCAACTCCATCTATCTACCCCCGTCTTGCTGTGGCTCACCTGTGGCTGGATTGTTCCGTATTGTCCAGGGCTGTCAGATCGGCATTGACGGATACTGCGAGATGGCAGACGTCCGCAAACGATATGACTACCACTCGGCATTCAACATGAGCTTGGTCTTACCAACCGCGCGAACCGCCAATGCGACCGGACTCCTTGGGCTGCAATCATGGCAGTTCCCGGCTTCGCAGCTGGACTACTGCTTGGCGAACGACACGTTGTGCACAGAGTGCATGAAGCAACGCTACTGGCAGAGCCCAGGCGCGCCGGAAGACAGTCGCTTCTGTGTGGGTACGAAGGGCTGCGTCTGCATTGCCAACTGTAATCAGGACTGGAACGCGATCCAGTGCCCTTCGCCGAAGATGTCCAACGACGACGACACGCAGAATTCCGGGGACGGCATCACGCGAGCGGTGCTCATGGTCTTCGGAATCATCTTTGGTATAGTGCTGCTAGTGGTCATTTCTCTTGGTGTGTGCTGCTATTCGATGCACAAGAAACGACACGCTCAGCAAGCGAATGTTGCTGTCTCGCGTTCCGTCCCTGCCGCAAACCGCGACCTCGCGTCGATACCGTACACTGTGGTCAAGTCCGGCAACTCCCCTCGAGCACGTCTCCAAGGAATCTAGAGAGTAAGCTACCATCCTGCGTCCTCAGTACGCTCGTAGAGTTGCAGATTCCAATGTTACGTGCTAGTATCATCACTGGAAGGTGACGACGCGTCAGAAATTTTTCTCTCACCACAAAGAGCTTGTGATATGTGGTCTGTATGGTGGTGGGCGAAGTCCGTAGTGACTGCTGAGGATGCTCCTCTTACCCCTCATTAAACTCTACCATATAGCCCCATAACCCATCGAAGGCCCAGGTCCTGTTTCGAACCATTGAGACCGAGGCCAAGTGCGGAATCCTGAGGGGATGGACCGCGGTATCTTATCCCCCCCCCTCCCCCCAACACACACACACACTTCTTCGCGATTACTACAATAAGTTCTTCCAGTGAATGATAATGGGTATGGTCAGCTCTCTATCCGAACAAAGGACGTGCAAGCGTTAAGAGGAAATTTTCATTTCCACCCAGTTTGTATGGTTGACTGAGATGGCATGCTCAGTGTTGTCGTTAATCGAGGGGTCTGATGGGTGAACTTGCATCACGCAGACACCGCTATAGAGAGCCTAATACAGAGAGCGCCATCGTTCGAGTTCAGCAGGAGGACGCCCACAATCCAAAGTGCCCTCGCCCACAGCGTCTCCACCATGAGCAGCAGTCCACCAACGGCGACTCCGACATCCGCCAACGCTATTAGTGAGACGCCGCCACCGTCGAAGACCGGGAACGGCGCGGCTGATAAGATGGCGTCCCCTCCATCGGACAATGAGTGCTGGTATACGAGCAAGGTTCCTGATCCTGTGACGGGCTGCTACACATACCGCACGTGTGCCGACTGCCTGAACAAAGAGGTGAGAGCATTTGTACCATGGTGGACCTCTCGGGTGGTGTGGCCAAACGCTAACCGTCTTGTCGGGCGTGAAGGGTTGCCGGATTGGCGCGCGTGGAGTGTGCGAGGTGGATACCGATCGTTGGGGCGATCGGGCACCCAACTATGAGGAAGCGATCGCACGCAATCAAACCCTGCCCTTCGCAAATCTGACGCTGAAGAACAGCACACTGAGACTGTGGTTTCCAGCGTCTCAACTGCAGTACTGCCCGACCAACGACTCGGTCTGCAGCGAGTGTCTCCGCCAGAACTACTGGCTCCCCAATGGTGTCTCTGCGGATAGTCGCTTTTGCGTCGGCGCAACCACAAGCAGCAACGGGGAAAAGTGCGTCTGCGTTGCCAACTGCGCTCGCAACGACTCGGCAACCTCCTGTCCGTCCACGTACAGGGACGAAGAGGACTCGTCGGACGCTATGGAAGAGTTCGGGATCATCCTGCTCGTGGTCTTCTTCGTGTTTCTGGTGCTGGCGGTTATGGGCGTGTGCCATTGCTTCACCAATCGCGAGAAGCGCCGTGCGCAAAATCGTTCGCCGCTGACCAACGCTGGCTTCGTGGAGCTTTCCCCTCAACGGTGAGAACGGGCGGTATGTTCGTTGCCCTGCCAGCGGCAGTGCATCCAACTTCACGAGGAGCTTGAAGGCGAGAATAGAACTGAACTGTGGTGCTCATGAGGTGTATTAGACTCTATAGAGAACAGTTCCACAGTACGCGGCATGGCGAGAAGGGACGAGACTTTCGGGAACTCTGGTCCCCCCACCAACCTACCTACTGAATTTGATTGGGTTTGGGTACTGTATTAATACCGTTACGCAAGATTAATTTTCGGGGTCACATCAGATATAATAGTAGTACGTTACGGCTATGGAGTACGCGATTAATTACTGAACGGTACTGAGTTTATGTGTGAACCCAGTGAGAAAAAGAAGGGATGGGTGCAACACCATCCTCTTCTTGTGGGAGCGTTCGATTCTAGGCGGTGGAAAAGAACGACACGTCCATGCACTCGGCGCCTCGGCCGTGTCCACTCCGCATCATTCTCGATCACTCAACGCATTCTATTCGCCTCCCTGTCTACTTACCTTACCTCCACTGCCACCACAATGAGCGCCGCGACCTCGGCCCCGTCGAGCGACGTCTGTACCTACGAGAAGTTTAACGAGACGACGCGCTGCTGGAAGCCCCGCTCCTGTGCCGACTGCCTACGCCAAGAGGTATGAGGCCCTCACTATGCTGTTGCCACGCCATAATGCTGACGTGGTCATATTCAGGGCTGCATGATCAACAGTGCGGGCTTGTGCCAGTCTCTCTTGGGCGGTAACGTGAAACCGGAACGCGATTTCAAGCGCGCATTCGACTTGAACTTGACACTCCCGGCCGCCAAGGACACGATGAACACCACCAGGCGACGCATGATCCAGTCGTGGGCCTTCCCATCGACTGAGGCAACGTATTGTTCCAGTGATGACGCCGTTTGCAGGCAGTGTGCGCAGGAAAGGTTCTGGCTCCCAACTGATGGTGGAGTGCCCGACAGTCGCTTTTGCGTCGGTGCCAACGGCTGCGTGTGCGTGCTCAACTGTGAGATCTCGATGGTGGTGCCGGTGTGCACAGATAGTCCGAAAGATGCTGAGACCGTCGTGACGCCGACACCGACGCCGCTGTCCACCAGTCCCCCGTTGGCTAACTTGCCGACCACTGACGAATGCCGATACACGGGACAGGGCTCGGGCCGGCGGTGCCCTCGCTTCCGCAGCTGTCGAGACTGCTTGTCAAAACCGGTGCGTTCACGAGCGAAATGCCATGTCGTACGATCTCTGTCTGACGGTGTGTGAACACTCCATTCGGCAGGGCTGTCGCATCGCGACTGATGGGTACTGTGAGGCCGACCGCGACTCGTATTCCCTTGCCGACTTCCGCAAGGCGATCAACGACAGCTTGTCACTTCCAGAGGCGAAGAATGCGTGGGCACTTGATGGGAAGCAGTCGTGGGTGTTTCCCGCCACCCACGCCAAGTACTGTGCGGCCAACGACACCGTCTGCACCTATTGCTGGCAGCACAGGTACTGGCTGGGAGAACGCTCCAGCGACAGTCGCTTCTGCGTTGGCGCCGATGGCTGTGTCTGCATCGCAAACTGTGCGCGTGATGACGATACGCCGTCATGTTCTATGGTTGTAGACACCCCGGCGGACAGTAGCCGCTCGGTGGTGGCCATCGGTGCGGTGATCAACATCGCAGCATTCGTTGGGGCGATCGTCCTGCTCGTGGGTTTGTTCATCGTGATCCGCAGTACTCTCCGCGAGCGGAATGCAAATGCACCGACTACCGACGGCGGAGAACCTGCATATGTGACGGTTCACTGAAGTCCTCGCGAACGTGGGAACTGCTGAATACGAAAATAGAGATGAAAAAGACCCCCACTGCGTTGGGCCTTCACTTTATCTAACGCTACCGTAACGCGACCACGAAATGAGCTTGAAGAGCATTGGCGATTGGATCAAAACAAAAATCGTCCAATTGACTCAGACATTTCTCAGAAATGAGTCTTGCTGAGTTCAACGTTGAAGTTGCTCTATCTCTGCTTGCGTGAAAAGCTCTGTGCCCCAGTTGGTTAAGACGAGAAACGCAAACAGAGCAAAGACCTGTGCCAGGCATGAAGCAAAAGACAGAACGAAGATACCGGTATTCGCTTCTATTTTCAGCTGTCAACGGCAAACTCCCAACGGACAGAACATCCACAGAAAGCGAACAGTCGCAAGTTTGATATCGCCACTACTCAAAATCCTGGTTTCCACAGCAGCCACTAATAGCAGGCATACAACCACCACCTCCGCCATGCTTTGGCCTATCGCGGTCTGAAGATCATCATATAATGCTATTTTAGCACGGAAAGAACGGGTGCCTGATGCCAGACCATTCCGATAACAAACCACACCGGTGGCGTTGAGAAAGAACATTCGCTTGGCCAACCACGAGTCGTGGGCAAGCCACACATAACCGACGGCTATACCATTCCTTGATTCTTCACGCGTCTTTCACGATGACAAGCTCCGCTGACACTACCACCGACACCAGCGCGAGCCTGCCGTCCTACAACGAGTGTCGGTACGCCTACATCGACGCGCAGGAGAATTGCCGCTCGGACCGTAACTGCGCCGACTGTCTCCGTAAATCCGTAAGTCTACACAACTGTCTCAAACGATTTCTGATCTCAAACGTCCCCACTCAGACACTCTCTACAGGGCTGTCGGATCTCGGTGGGCGGCTATTGCGAACCGGACTCGAGTCTAAACGACCCACTAGCTGACGCACTCAACTACAAGCAAGGCGCTGTCAGCGGCAACGTCTCTCTGTCCAACGACAGGACGAACTCATCGGCTGCCACGCAAAAGTGGCACTTCCCAGCCTCGCAGGTCACGTACTGCAGCGGCGACGACGTTGTCTGCAATCGCTGCAGCGCCAGAAACTATGGAGCAGGCAGTGGCGTCGACGACAGCCGCTTTTGCGTCGGCAAGGGCGGCTGCGTCTGTGTGCTCAACTGCAGAAAGAGCTTTCTAGAGCGGGCATATTGCGAGTCCGCCAGGTCACGCCATGGAGGTGGATCCATCGGCGGAGCTGTTGCGGCACCCGCGTCCGAGGGTCCCGTTCCGGCAAACCAAGTGGCAGAACGCCACCCAAAGAGTACCAGTGACGCCGTGTGGGTCGTGCTCGCCGTGGCGATCTCGCTGGTGGGTCTCGTGCTTGGGTTTGTGTGGCGCCGCATGCGTGCGCACCGTAAAGCCGCTCTCCGCGACGACAGCGAGTACGCGTTGCAACACACGCCCGGGATCCCAAGCGCCCAGGCGAAGCCAGTTTAACCATATTATCAAGTCAAGACCTTTGCACTTCTCGCTTCGCTACGTGTCGCTCGTGAGCTTCCGCTTGTCAAGCTAGATATACGAGGATCGCTTCGTATACCACGTCCTAATATGATGATTTTCATCAAACTACATCTCAAATTCTTATCACCACAGCACCATCGGAGTCAGCGCCGCGGTTATCCTGCGTCCACCGAGTGGTGGACGTGGACAATCTATCCATGTAAATCAAGTTTCCCCACGTTCATGGTACCAGTCAACTCATAGGGGTTACTTGGGTAAAGAGTGAATGGACTGGTTGTTAGGCTTCAATTACTTTGCCTGCGCAATACCAAACAAATCAAAGGAATCGCAAGTGATTCCGCGGTGGCACAAAGTCGTCGGCGCCGTTGAGTCGTCTTGTTTCGGCGTCGATCAAGTGCTGTCGATGGGAGAGCCAACCGTAGAGTTCCAGTTGTGGTCGCTCCTCGCTTGTGCCGGAGCCAGAACCTGCGTGTGCCGGTTCGTTTCGTGGTGCTGATGCAACCGGCATTGATGGGTGGGGATGAAGAGACGGCGCCGAGGCGAGCGGGCCGTGGGTAGCGGGCGTCCGAGGTGCAGAAGGCTCCAAGCGACCAGTCGGGCTTGTGTAGAAACTGTAATCGTCTCGCACATCCATATCGGTATAAGGCGATGTCGGTGGCGCCGATGGCTCGGGTCGAGTCGTCTCCTGGACTGGTGCGTTCATGCTTCTCCGGCGTCTGTACGCAAAAACGGAGAGAGAGACGACAGCCGCGACTGCAGTGACGACGAGAAGTATTCTGAGCGCCCAGTAAGAGGTGCCGGTTTCCGGCTCATTCGATAGGCACATCGAGGACTTTTCAAGGCGCACACAGTTGGCAATACACACGCAGCCGTCTGTGCCAACGCAAAAGCGACTGTCCGGAGATGTGCTGCTTTGGGTCCAGAAGTTTGCCTGCGCGCACTCTTTGCAGACCGTATCGCTGGCCGAGCAGTATGTGGTCTGGAAGGCTGGGAAGCTCCATTCCTGTGGCCAAGGGAGTTTCAGGGCATTGGGGTCGTACACACCAGGAACCGTGAGGTTTTTCCGGATAGCATTTCGGAAATCATGGCTTGAGTCCCCGTCGTCCCACTCGCAAAAGCCGCTCATTGAAATTCGGCAGCCCTATCGGACAGAGACAATGAGTGAAATCCACCCATAAGCCACGGACGGTTAAGCAGACAAGCGGACTGTGGCCAAGACCAACCTTCTGCTGCAAACACGAGCTGCATGTTCGCAGCGCGGTGCAGGGCTCTCCATATCCAACATATCGACACTCTTTGTTCCGAGAGTCGTTCGGGGGGATCTTCGATGGTGCTGGCGACAGTAGCGGTGGTGTTGGCACAGGCGACGCTTGCGGCGGAGACGTTGGTGGAAAGGACTGCAACGCGCACCTTCTCGGGATGTAGCAGCTGCTGATGCAGACGCAGCCATTCGCGCCCATGCAGAACCGCGCGTCCCAAGCTTCCGGTCGGTCACGGAACGGCGACCAGAACTTCTCGGCGATGCATTTCGTACACACGGCGTCGTCGTCGGGGCAGTAGGCCGCCTCAGTCGCCGCGAAGTTCCACGGCTGCCAACTAAGAAGCAGCTCGTTGTCCTTTGCACCAGGAAGAGTGAGATTGAGTTCGATCGCCCGAGTGTACGAGCTTTGGTACGGCGAGTTGTCGGTCGAGATGTTGACACAGACCCCCCACGGGTTCACCTTGCAGCCCTGGGACCATCATGAAGTACTTGTTGATTCACACTTGTCTGGTGAGCTGTAAGGAAGCCTACTGAGGAGGATACGTACAATGATCTCGAGGCACTGGCGGCAAGTGAGCGGCTGCCGGCATTCCGTCGAGCTGTTCCAATACTGCGTGCGGCATGCATCACCGGGAGTGAGCTGCGTCTTCTCCATGGGCCTCTCTGAGTTGAACGCAATGGTGAATGGAGACTTCATCACAGTGCCCGTACTCTACCACAACGTCAGTGGAAGGCGCTTACGATCTATTGCTGCAGTGGTGAATCGAATGTTCGATGGATTTGGCGCGATCCACAGCCACAACAAGTGGATGGCGACCCTTTTTATCCACCTTCTATTGATTCCTTTCACAAAGATGATTGCGTCCAGACACGAACCGTCTTCAACAACTTGCCCCTCTCCTGTTGGTGAAGCTTCTCGAGGAACTCATCTACGTACTGGACTGGAGAATCCATGATGCATTTCAGGTACTGGTTTCGAACTTATTTTAGTTAGTTAGTCGACAAATAAGAGCTCACTTTGCCTTTGTCGGCGCGGCTCGCCCTGGGCCTCATCCCGGATCCAAGGGTATAGCCCCTGGTACCCTGGGGATGCCTCTCCACGGGCGGGACCTCCAAATCCTCTTGAGCGTGGTGGCAAGGAGTGCGGTTCCTCAAGATCCAGCGGCGGCGCGGTCGGCAGCAACCGACCGCTCGGGCTCCAGAGGCCGCTGTAGACTGGCGGTGTGAACCCTCGCTCTGGGTATCTCTGGCCGGGGCGCTCTGAGTTACTGCGTCTCCTCCGGCGGTAGAACACTGTGGGCACAAGACACCCGAGCACAAAAGCCACGGCCACGGCCACGGCCACGACAATCCACTTGGTATTGCCTGACGAGTCGGACGGCAGAGTTGAACTGCGCGTCAAGTCCATACCAGTGTCAGCCCGTGGACTACGACTAGATGTGGGTGTGGGTACGACAGAACCCTCGCCTGTGCTGTTGGACCCCGAGGACAACCCTGGGGTTGTGGGCTTTTGTAGCGGCGCCAGGGTTGTTGGAACAGGCCGCAGTGTTGTCACGAGTGCAGTTGTCGGCGCTTGTCCCGGAGCTGTCGTTGGCTGACGGCACTGTGACCTGCTCGGCACTTGGCAGTTGAAGATGCAGACACAACCGTCCTTGCCCACGCAGAAGCGACTGTCGCTGACATTGTTGAGACTCGCCGGTGCCCAAAAGTTCTCGGCCGTGCACTGTGAACAGACCGCGTCATCGGCCGCACAGTACGTCGCACTCGAGGCTCGAAACTGATAGCTGAACCGATTCGTGGGCACCATATCGGTGCGATTGCGTGCGCCCGGCAGCGCGTAGCGGCTGAGCACGAGTGCAAAGTCATTGTGGACGTCAAACGCACTCTGGCTCACGCACTCGCCATTCCGATCAATCATGCAGTTCTGCCAGGGCCAAAACCGAGGGTCAGTCATAACTGTCTCCATGCCTACCAGCAGAATACTAGAGACCACCGACCGAGATTTGGAGGCACGCCGAGCAGATACGGCGGCCGTCGCAGTCATTGGATGAGCCGCTTCTTGCCTGCGCCGCACACTGGCGATCAGCGACGGCGTCGGTGTCGTCGGCATTCGCCATTTCAACAGTGGAGTGTCTGGTAAAATACGAAGTGCTTGGCCAGAGAAACACTGTTCTCGGAGAGGTCGCCCTGCCTTGAAGATTCATCCCGCATGAATACTGTGCGGTCTGAGGACTCGTGTGTGCTGACCAGAAAACGATAGGAGCGAATGAGCGATACTCGCCATGGAACCCCCTCTCGCCTAGTACATAGTCACCTTCAGAGCATCACCATTTAGGTGCGGCATAAAGATTCGTTTTGAAGTCCAACGGAGGTGAGGCTCCCTCTTGTCCACCACTGCAGTGCCTAACACAGCAAAAGAAAAGAGCTTTCAACCCTTCGGAACCTCCATGGGGATTGATCCACCGTGGTCAAATTCCCAGCAAGTGCGCAGTAGTAAACTGTATTGACGACCAGGAGGAATCAATGGAATTCTTTTGGAGGGTTCCACGTACAAGTGAGAAATTTAAAATAAAATCACTGGTCCCAGCGATCGGTGTCTGATTCCACTGGGAGGCTAGCCGGTGGTCGGTTCGCTCGTCGTTGACTACTGCCGTCGTGGTTGGTGTCGGCTCCTGGCGTCGGCAGAGTGTGGACAAAGCCGTCGTGTTGAAGCTGGCGCTGCCTCCGCCTTGTCCAAAACCAGTACGCGACCACCAAAGGAGCCCCAAACAAGCCTACAATCAGCACTAGCTTGATCGTGGCACCGAGATAGCTGCTTCCGGACCGGCTCGACACGGGCTTCGCCGTCGGCATTTCCACGGGTGTGTCAGAACGCGATGTAGAGGACGGCGACGGTGACACTGACGGTGACGACGGCGGTCTCGTCCAGTTCGCGCACACGGCGATGTTGGAAAACTCGCAGTTGAAAATGCAGACGCAGCCGTCACCACCAAGGCAGTATCGACTGTCGCGGTCTTGAGGTCGCCCAGTGGTCCAGAAGGTGGCCTGGGTGCACTGCCGACACTGCGCGTCGCTGCGGCTGCAGTAGCTCACGTCGCCAGCGCGAAAGTGCCAGTACTGGCGGTTGGTCAGCTCGTGGGACGTGCTCGCCGTCAGCGCACCGGGCAATACCAAGCTGAGGTTCGCAGCGCCTCGAAAGTCGGCGAACTTGTTGTAGTAACCCTGCGTTGTGCAGGAGCCGTAGCTGTCGATCATACAGCCCTATCGTCGATAAATACAAATAGGGAAGTGAGTCTCTCATGCTCCAACGAATGCGGGCTGAGAGGAGAGCGTACCCACGTCTGGAGGCACCGCGTGCAGGCGGCGACGCTGTCGCAATACTCACTACTCGCGGAGGCAGCAGCGGCGGCGCACGCCTCGATGCTGGGCGGTAATGGCTCGGGCGTCCACGCGCCGCCGGTATTAATACCAGGGCTGCTCATGGTCTCTCCGTCAGAGAAAGCAATTGTGAGGATGAAGCATCAACACCAACAGCAATAGTCGAAGGTCCCATCTCCCACTCCACGGAGAAATTTCGAATGGGTACATTGGATGTAGAGGTACCGTAGAAGTGGTACACTCCGACTACTTTCATCATGGCACTCTAACGGGGTCATCATTGCCCATAGTGACATTTTGGCCAGAGGATCATGATCATCTCTCGGATCCCGTATCTCCGATGGTGTGTCCTCTGTGAAGCAAGCGCAGACGCGTGATCCAGACAGGCGTGTGGACGACTGCGAACTGGCACTCATGTCCCAGTCCACATGATCACCCACGCCCCGACGGACAAACTCGAGGTGTCGCAGGCTGACGACACGGTGAAGAAAAAACAGACAGGGGCTGTGATAGCTCCATTGTATCAGCCGACAGAAGATTTGATGGACTCATGACTCGACTACACCCAACATCATAACTCGGTCCGTGTGGAGACCACAGCCGGAGGAGGTGAGGCGACGTGGTCCGCCTCGGCTGGCCGTTCGGCCACGTCTGACTCATGAAGCTCGACGTCAGTCTCCTTCGCACTGTCTTGGCTCGGAGGTGGGGGCGTGGGCGACAGCGGGATCAACCCCTGATCCGTCTCGACTGGTCCAATGGACGACGGCAGATCGACCACGGGCACGGGAAGCACTTGGTTGTCGCCGTTCATCTGGAGCTGCTCCCGCTCCGATTCAATGAGCTTCTCGCGCATCGAGCGCCAGCCCGAGAGGCCGAGGCGAGGTCCACTGGGCTCTCGCTGTGGTAGCCGCAGGTCGTGGCGGAACGCCGCTGGACGTGCGAGGGCTATAGTGTCAGCAAATACACCACAAGGTTAGGATCCGGAGGAATAGAGAGCCATGGCCACGGTGGGCGTCGTACCTCTGGATCGGTTCATCCATCGTCGCACACAATAGGTCACGACACCAATGACGCCGCAGAGTGCGGCCATGAACCCAATGGATGTGTAGACGGAGACCGACGGCACGGACGACAGGTCGATGCAGCGCTGCAAGATGACATTGTCATTGTGGAACGGCGACTCGCACGCCTGCACGCACACGCAGCCGCCCGTGCCGCGGCAGAACGGCAGGTACGAGAGCTGCGAGTTGTCGAACGGATTGGTCCACGTGTTGCGGCACAGCGCGCAGTACTTGTCGTTGTTGGCGCAGTACGTGGCGTTCACGCCCGGGTACTGGTTACTGATCGTCGAGCCGACGGCGTTGGGCGGTCGCGCGCGGCGAAAATCCTTCTCGGGTTTGTACAGACTCATGCTCACGCACGCACCAAAGTTGTCGACCATGCAGCTCTGGGGGTTCTGGCCCGCGAGTTTCGTGTTGAGGCAGTCGTAGCACGTGCGCGCGACGGTACACTGCTTGTTGGCGTACCACGTACACGTATCCCCTAGGGACGGCGTCACGGTCTTGGCCACGGCGCCGCCGTCGGCCGTGCGGTCCTTGAGCACGGTGATGAGCAGCTGCTTGATAACCTGCGGGTCGTTTTCATCGGCATCGCCGACGGTCACGTCTCGGGTGCGGTTCGAAGCGGTGGCGTTGCGAGTGGCCGCTCCGGTCGCGGACGCCAGAGGAAGTGAGGGCGACGTCACGGGCATACTGCTTCTCTACGAATCTCCTCCTCCTCCCCACACGCGCACGAGTGACGGACGGGACTACAGTACAGGGAGAGCGGAGCGGAAGCGGAGAGGGCTTCTGTGCATGGGAGACTGGGAAGACCAAACGCCTCTGCGACATTTCCCTCGTCATGGGCGCGGCTGTCTCAATTGCGGAGGAATCGTGTGGACCACGCGAAGAGATCAGTTGCCCTGTGGGACTTGTATTCAGTTCAGCTACGGTACAAAAGAGCTGATATTTTTCGAGGCGACCATCACTCTGGTTTTGGTGGGGCGCCATTGAGGACATCTTCGAAGTCGATGGGGTACATCATCGCATCGATTGGAGTCGAGCGCGTGCAGTCGACGTTGGATGGAGTTGGTGATGACGCGTCGCATAGCGGCGTGCCGTGTGCGGCCACCTCAACGGTCGCGTAGGCGTCCGGCACGGAAGTGAGCAGCGTCTGCTCAACAGTGAGCCACTGAAATCTCGGGCCGACAGTGACGTTGGTCGGGAGCTCGCGTAGCGGATTCTCGTTCAGCATGATGTAACTGAGTGCCGGATTCTCAAAGATCTCTGCCGACACCGACGTGAGGCGGCTTCTCGTGAACGAGAGAGCCGACGGCTGAAGGCGTGAGACCACTGCCGGGAGTTCCGTGAGCGGGGCCTCTTCCAGCGAGAACGTCATGAACTGTCTTGGCCAGAATTGGTCGAGATCATCGGGTAGTAAAGTCAGGTTCGTTCGACAGATCTCGACGTCAAAAAGCCGTGGCGGGAAATCTTCGGACAGAAGCGCGCGTGGAAACTCGACCATGTCCACATCGATAAAGTAGACAAACCGCAGATCCGGATGGTGAAACGCCGTGACCGCGGCGCGTTTGTCCCAGCCCGCGAGCGTCGAGTTGTATAATTTGATACCGAGCAGGTTGCGGAAATCACGAATCTCGCGCGGGAACTCGACGTGCGAGCAGAATCGAATGGATATGTAGGAGACGAGACTCGGTTCGAACGTGCGGAAGAACTCGGCGAGCTCTTGCTCGCTTCCTGTCAGGTTCGGATCCACGCAGCGATACTCGAGAAACGAACACGCTGGTTTGGACACGAACCATGCCTCCACTGGCAAGCTGCAGTGCCGCTGTGGCGTCCAGGAAGTCGCCTTCAAATGTGCTGCGAGTACGCCTGCACCAAAGAGCACCAGCACGAGGGAGCTTAGCACACTGGCACAACGTCCTACCGACAGTTCGACGGGGATCTGCGTCTGTGCCGGTGGTGGTGGCTCCGAAGTCTCGCCCGTCGGCTCCTGTGGCGTTGGAACGATTTCGTTTATATTCGCTTTCTTGAGCATGGTCGGGATCACAGAGAGGCTTCTCCACGTGTTGAATGCCATGGCCATCTTGGCCACAAAGTCCAGCGGTCCAATCACCGAGATCACGCAGACCTCGTTGACCATACGAATGAACCACGCGTCCGTGTACCACAATCTCCGCGGGAAATTGGCGACTTTCAGGTCAAAACTGAGCGCGTACGGATACGCGACCACCCACATGAGGACAACGAGCGCCCAAATATCAAGCGTGAGATTGAGGAACACGCACAGCAGTCGTGTCCGTGGGCGGTTCGCACGGAAGACGAGTGTGAGCAGCGGCACTGCCCAGCAGTTGATGGCGAACAATATAGCCCACGCCTTGTTGACCCGCGGCTGCGGTAGGTAGAGACTCGCGTGATAGAGCTGGTAGATGTGCACGAGCGACTGGAGAATCATCCGAAAGATGTAGATGGTGTAGTAGCACTCGTTCCGAATGTCGGTGGCCTCGTACAGCTTGGTGAGGGAGTACCAGAAGCGATAGCACGCCCGCACGAAAGGAGAGGGCAGTCGCTGCAGCACGGACTGCGTGCGAAACTCGACCGAGGAGATTGCTGAGAGCGACACTCGGCGGATCCGTATGAAGGGCGTCGTGACTGTGCGCGACATGACCTGCGTACTTGTGAAAGCGTCCCGCTGGGACCGCATCGAGTGGAAGAGAATGGTCGCGATCGAGAACGCGTGAAGCCCGCAGGCAACAAAATATCCAACACCGATGGGCGGCAGGTAGAACGCGTCGACCGTGATGCCGTACAGTGTGAGGTACGGCAACATTGACGAGCCCAGCAAGTAGAACAGTGCGACACCCGTCACGCCTAGGGACAAGGCACACAGCGAGTGCAGCACGAGCACCGATACCCAGAGAAAGCGGAACATGCGTGGGGTGACCTCGAACTGGAACGAAGGGAGACGAGGGCCCTTTGCTATGCGTCTTGTGTGTCGACGGGGCATCGTGGGCTGGCGCACGGGCGGGAACGAGAAGTCGGCTTTGCTGAGATCCAGCATGTGGGGCGTTTTGGTCGTCGCTGGGTTTGTCACCCGAATCGGCGACACAGAGGCGGAACCGTCAGGGGCCGAGGTTAGCGAGAGGGTCGCTTCGACGGTCGTCGCTGTCGTCCAGCGCTCAAGCGGATCGGTGCTCATGGTGGTCGCTCTCGCGAATGGCGCAAAGTGATTGAGCTAGTGAGCATGTTTGTTTCGCCTTTTGCTCGCCTTCCAAGACTAAACGGTGTGAGCTAGAAATAGATAAGTGTGCCTCCACAGCTCTGTTCTCAGTCTGGTGACCACAGCCGTGTCGCTTCTATTTTCACTGGCGTGGTGTATTGGCACGCGTGAATTAAACAACCAGGCTGATGCCGTTGCCTCCCAGACGTTATTCCATGACCTTTCAAAGATCGCGTTGCTGGAAAATTCGTGAGCGCCAAAGAAATTCGGACGTTTTGTGTGAGGGTGGGCCAGTCGCCCTGGCAAAAGCCAAGAGGTGTGGTGCCCGTGTTTGTGTGTGGCTGGCATTCGCTACACCTTCATCTCTGTGCTCACACCCTAACGCTCCCGCTGCCACCGACATGGCGGCACGTAAACTCTGGAGCACGGACGAGGACAGCGACAGCAACGGCGCGACCAACACGCGCGTGATCATCATGTGGGTCGCCGTCTCCCTCATCGCACTCGTGCTACTTCTCATCGTGCTGCAGTGCTGGAAACGGCACCGCATCACGAAGCGAGGTATGTTTGCGTTTCGGACGAGTGGGGCGCTAGCTGTGATTAACCGTACTCCTCTGGTCTTTCTCCCAGCCCAGCTCGCGCGGCAAGACACTCTCTTGAACATGCCCGTGGCTGTCCCCTGGGAGGTCTCGGGTGTGCCGTTCGCTCAAGTCGTCGACATTGCTGCGACAGCGCCAGACCACGACGAGCTGCTCCCGGCGACCGAGCCAGAGTACCACCTGCAACTTCGATAAACCCACAGTGTTGTCCAAAGAAAGGTAGAAGACCTGCGAGCCACTGTACAGCATACTTGGGTAGATACACTAGTAAATGAATTTATCAGGCCGCGTCCGCTGCGGGGGATGAGTCGTCTTGCTCGCGATAGCCAATCGGCTTGTGGATAATAATGGCGGTAGTAGTGGGCTGGCCGGCCTCTTCGTCGATGAGCTTTTGCCGCATGGAAAGCCAGCCCGTGAGAGCGAGTCGGCGTCCTTTCGGCCGTCGTCGAGGCCATGACGGAGCGTCGCCCTCGCTGAGATCTGCCCACACCGACACATTCAATCCGCGATACTAGACGTTGGAATGGTTCGATAGAACGTACCGGACGGCGAGTGCGGTTTCCGCCACCCGACGCTGAAGAAATACACAAATGTACCGAGGACGCATGAGAAGACGAGAAAGACTGCGTACAGCGTGGACTGCTGGGCGCGCGCGGCCTCCAGCGACGGTGGACACACAGCGAGCACATTGACGCTCCACGTCGGCGCCTCGCACGCGGCGACGCACACGCAGCCCGACGCGCCCACGCAGAACGGCTTGAGGGTACTGGTGCCGTTCGCTACGTAATACCCTCCAGTCGCGTCCGTGCGCTTGCGACATGCTGCACACGTTGCATCGCTCGCATCGCAGTAGCGCGTGACGGTCGACGGAAGGAAGGGCAGGCGCCCACTGGTCGCCGTGGAGTCCAAGCGCACACAGCGGCCCATGGGGTCGACCACGCACTGCCCCTTCGCTGGTGCAGTGTTGAGGCAGTCGTAGCAAGAGCGCGGTGTGTTGCAGACACGGTCAGCGACCCACAGACAGGCGTCATTCGCGTCGGCGATCGGCAGCAGCGACGTCGTCGCAGGGTCGAGTTCCTTGCCTCGCGAGCTGCCGCTGACCATCGCCGTGGGATCAGTTAATACTGACAGTCGCAGGGGCCAGCGGAGAAAAATGCACGACCATGCCAGACGTCTCTGCCTTATGTGTCCAGCGTGGTTGCTCGCTGCCTCTCTGACCGTTCGTGCACTTTCTCTATGGAAGGAAAACGATAAAACCGGATGGGTTCACTTTCAAGAGATCAATGAGATGACAGAGAGAGCCAGGGGGAAAACGGGGCTTTTTCTTACCTCACAATTGTGACTCATACAAATAAGAGGGGTAGGGACACTTTCCTTGATCTCAAGGATGCGTCGATGAGCAATTTGGGATGGTTGTTCAAGAGTTCCCCTTCCCACCAGAAAGTGGGCAAACCGTTAGGCCACGTATCCTTCTTCTTCAGTGGAGTGCATTGCGTTACATCTTTCAAAGGTATATTCGCAAAGCCTAGCGATAGACAAGGGAGGTCCCCAGCTATGAGAGACTGGACACGCGCTGGGATACAGATGAACCCGTCATTCAACACATAGGCGAGAATCTCAATACTTCGACTACTGACTACTGAAGCAAGAACGTACCCACCGCATGATCCACCCCTATGACCAGCACCTCTGCTCGTCCATCGCTGCTTGTTCTCGCAGCGTCCGTTCCCACGTCATGTGAGAACTCGTGTGACGATAGCCCGGGCTATGGGCATCACCATAGGTTATTACAGATTAAGCAGTTCATCACCTCAAGAACCTCATAATTGCACCGCCAGGGCAAGTCGGAGAGGTGATTGTGGCAGTCTCACTTCAATGTCACTAAACCGAATAGGTGTCTTGGGTCAGGACAGATCACCAGAATGTTGAGCGTCGAAACACAAGAGGGATTTGATTGGGATTTGTGACTGAAGTCGCGTGCTCACTTCTCTCGAGCCCTGTTTCAGAGCATCGCGTTTATTTGTCTTTTTTTCTTTTTCATGAGACGTTCCATTTCGACGCCAATATGGCCACTGGCACCAACCACTTGGACTCAGTGCCTTCGAAGCCTCCTCCAGACTAATCAAAGCAAGCGGGAAAACGTGGATCTGGCGATACTGTACGGGCCCTCCACTACAACGATCGACCATTTGTATGCTGCTGTGGGTGGAGCCAAAATTTCTCTGTGCCCCCCATCAGCTCCCTGGGATCGACTCGCAGTTGGCGATCGGCTCCCGACATGTACGTACTTCACGCCACACGCATATTATCCCCATGGCGCTTCGTTCGTCTTCTCTCTCGTCTTCCAGTCGCGCGGGCGGTCAGCTCTCCGCAGTGATGGAGACCCACGCGGCAATGCACGACTCGTGCACTTGGTACGCCGATGGGAACTGCACCAAGCCGCGATCGTGCTTCGACTGTCTCAACGTGCCGCTCACCGACGGCTCCAAGGTGTGGCTATGTAATCCATCGACCTGGTGTTCTTGTATCTAGGATCGTGGCTGACCATTTACTACTCGTTAGTGTGCCATCAATCCCAACGGCGCGTGCGTGGCACTGGCAGACTACGCGTGGCGCCTCGACTATCGTCGCCATGCCGCGACCGAGCTCGCCACGTTCTACCCGTCGAGCAACACGACGTACTGCTCGCCGACCGAGCCGGGCTGCGCGGCCTGCCGCCGGCGATCCATCATGGGACGCAATGGCCTGTACGGGTATACGTCGCCGAGTGGCGGACCCATAGCGCAGTGCACGGGCCGCAGCGGCTGCGTGTGTGTGGCCGCGTGCGAGACGATAGAGTGGCGCACGAACGTATTGGCAAGCGCACAGTGCTCGGCGCACTTTCCCACCACGCGGGTTTTTGGCGTCTTCTCGTCCAACACCGCGTTCGTGCTGCTGGGCATCGCGATCGCGGGGCTGCTCGTGCTCTTAGGCTTGGTGCGGCGCTGCTGGATCAGCCACCGGCGAAGAGGTGAGGTTTTCGTGGGGGAGTCGGTTGTCGTCCCAGTGTCTCACTGTCATTCTCTTTCCGTCCTAGAGCGCCATCGCCTGCGGTTCGCCACGCTGCGACTGGGTCTGGAAGGCTGGTACACGCTGCGGCGACAGCTCATTGACGACGAGCACACCACGCTCGGCCTCAAATGCAACCACAACGAGGACCGCGAACGAGGCGTGGACGCACCGAGTTGTGAGGACGACGGGCCGCCTGCTGCAGGACTGCTGGTACACCTTGGCGCTGGCTTCCGGCCTGAATCCCCCAGTGAATACGAAAGCCAGCGCCAGGCTCGACAAGCAGCACAAGACCCTCGAGCGCCCGTAGTGTAACAACAACTTCGGCGTCTCATATTTCGTAAATAGGCGTTTGTCCAGTCGCAGAGACAGTGTTTACACGTGCATGCGACTCGGGGACACCGGTCGGTAGGCGTCTCCTTCCTCGACCACGAGCGCCGCCGACGGCTCTGCTGCAGTCGTGGCGGGTTCGGTCTCTGGGTCGCCGATGTCGGTGCTGACCGCGTGGAGACGACCCTCGAGATGCGTCTCGCCCACAAACTCGCGTTCAGTCTCAATGAGCTTCTCGCGCATGGCCTTCCAGCCGTTGAGCTCGAGTGTCGGTCCTCTAGGCTGGCGTGACAGACGCCGATGCCGCTCCGCATAGTCTATCGTAATACAAATGGGAGGTTAGCTTCATGGGCTTTGGGGAGAGGGAGAAGTAGAAATACATGGACGCACTTCGCTGGCAGCGCTTGATACACGAGAGCGAGAGTAGCGCACAGATCATGGCGCCGAGCAGCGACAACGCTGAGACCGACCAGAACGCCACGGGCGAGAGCTTGTAGCCGTCCATGCCCTGGAGCAGTTGGTCCACGGCGGTGCGATTACACGTGAGCTCGACGACAGCCTGCTGCCATTGCGGCGACTCGCAGCTCGCGAGACACACGCAGTCGTTGGCACCAATGCAGAATTGCGGCGGCGACGCGACGCCCTTCCACTGCGTGAACGTCGGATCCTGGCGACAGCGCACGCAGGTCGCGTCGTCGCTCTTGCAGTAGGTCGTGTTGGTCGACGGGAACAGTGCAATGCTGCGGTTGCTCGCGCGGCCTTCTCTCCGATAGTCCTTCTTGTGGTCGTAGCTCGCCATTGTAGTGCAGTAGCCGCTCGAGTGGAGCATGCACTTGGCGCCGCTGTAGAGCGGCGTGTTGAGACAGTCGAAGCACGACCGCGGCGCGCCGCAGAACGTCTGGTTCTGGATCCACATGCATGGATCGTAGCCGGAGTAGATGGCTTTGGTGCTGCCCAGACCGACAAAGTCAGTCAGAGATCCCATGCCGCTCGCTGGACTGCCGTTGTCGTTGTCCTGCGATGGGACCGGTTGGATTGTGCAGTTGGCGAGTGACGAGCCGTTCGTGGTCGATGCGTTGAGCGCCCTTTGTAGCGCTGGCTGGATCGTGGCTCGCCACACATCGTTCTCGCAGATCGACACGCACACGCAACCGCGATAGCCCAGGCAGTATTGCGACGGGAACGTCTCCCAGTTCTTGAACGACACGCCGCTGCAGGTCGCGCAGGCTACGTCGCCTGGCTCACAGTAGGTCGCATTATGCGCCGGGAAATAGTTCAACCCCGCTGGCCACGTACGGCGGTAGTCGTACTCTGCGTCGTACGCGGCGGCGCCCATACAGACGCCGTCGGGCGTGAGCGTGCAGTTCTCACCCGAGGTCGGTCGCGTGTTGAGGCAGTTGTAGCACGACCGCGGCTGCAGCTCGCAGCCGCCGTCGACGCCGCGGTGCTGCGTCCACGTGCATGTGGACGGCAGCGTCTCGACGGCCACGGTGCTGGGCCCCGCGCCGCTGGAGGAGGACGAGCTCATTGGCGAGGTGCGTAGCGCCCGGCTCGTGGAGGAGTCGCCCATGGTCCCCAACGGAAGAACACGGCCGAGGACGCGGCGATGTGGGCGAATCAAAAGCCGATAAGGAACATGTCTGGCTCGTTTCTAGCACAAAGTGAGCTCTTCGAATGATGGAACAGGTTCACTGGACTCCTCCGACTTTTAGTACCGAACCCAGAAATCGCGCTGTATTAAAGTGGTATACAGTACGTGTTTTTGCGAACTTAGTGAATTTAAGTGGACCTCGCGTTAGTGACATCGAAGTGAATGCGGATCTGCGACATGGTGTTGTCGAACGATCCACAGCGCATCGTGATGGTCGCCGTCATCCACAACGACTGGTGGCGACTCATTCAGGATTCGCGCCCCCAAGCGACGCCGCGCGACAATGACAAAGCTGCTGGTACGTCATTTCTGATCAGCAATAATGAAGCAAATGTTGAGGATGCCGATGAGGCGTTTCTGGTGACTGCGGAATGGTTCAGCATTTGCGATTGATGTCGTCAGCCCTAGAATTAGATCACGATAGCGGCACGCATCTCTGATGCGCCTGATAGATCAGAGGTGACACGGCCGATCCAGTTGCGAGTTGAAGATGTCCGACTGGCCTATTCTGATATGAATCCTGAGCCTTGGTTTGTTGGATTTCGAGTTCAAGATTTGGGATAAACAGACTACAGAACAGTAACCGCGCACGATGGTGCTTGATATGGTGTTAAACTTACTACCGTACTACCGCGGCAACAGGATTCTTCAGGAGCTGTGGGAGCAATGTGCGCAACTTGATGATGTGCGCAAAGACACAACCAACGCTGACGATAGTCCCGTATGTTGTTTTCTCATTCGTGTTGGCGTCTGGGTCTAACGAGTGAACTGTCGTATCAATGTGAGAGGCGCGACAATACAAATAGACCAGAATCAGGAATAGACCATCAGCCGCGACAAACCCGATCAACTTTCCATCGATGATCTTGCTGTTCGGCGGGACGGCAAAATGCGCGCCGCCAATATCAAAATGGCCATCACCACACGGATACAAAAAACAAGTGATGGGGTTGAACTCGTCGAAAGTTCTGTCGTTTAGACGCGTACCGGTAGTTTACAATGTTTTACGCGTTTAAACGACAGAACTCTCGAGTCCTCTCCAGCCGTTTCACCACTCGCTGATTCAGGGAGTATGGCGCTGAACCGACGCTTCAACATTCAGCTGTCCAACACACTTCCCAGTGGCTGGCGTGCTGAACCCACCTCAGCCCACTGACACCATCACTCACGAATGCATTCTTACAGGCCATCTCTTGCTGTAATTTCATTGCGGCCGCCATTATCGTACTTACGTATTTTCACAGTTCCCCTACCATCATTACGCACCAGCTGGATCTGTTGCACCACTTCTGCCCGACCTCTGCAACCCAGTGTCCCCACCAAGCGCGACGCCGCCACATGGCCGCCTCGAACCGGCGCTTTTACTCCTCGTGGCCTACACCGTGTCCGCACCGGTCTATGTGCTCAGCCTCAGTGTGCCGATATGTGTGGGAATCTCTGTCTGGCGGATATTCTCTCCCTGTGGCTGGGGTGACTCGCTCTCTCCCTCGCTCTCTCGCTCCCTCATTTTCCCATTCTCATAATTACCCCACACGCCGACATCCATTAGTCGAACCAAGATGTCCCTGCATCCCGTCCGCTTCTTCGCGGTGGCGGTGTGTGTGACCCTGTCCCTCTCGGTCGCATCCGCCCAGCAGTACTTCACGGGCGACGCAACGGCCTACACACTGGGGGCGACCGATGCCGGCAACTGCAACTTCATGCGCGCCAACCGCGACGCCGGCGACAACTACGCCGCGCTCAACGACCCGCAGTGGAACGGCCTGCGCAACTGCGGACGCTGCGCCGAGATCTCGTGTGCCGACGCGCGCTGTCCCGACAAGTCCAAGACGCAGGTGGTCCAGATTCTCGACCGCTGCCCCGAGTGCAAGTTCGGCGATCTCGACTTGTCGCCCTCCGTGTTTGCGGAGCTCACAGGTAGCTCGCCCAGCCGGTACACGATCAAGTGGCGCTTTGTCGACTGCCCCAGTGTCCAGGGCAATGTCCAGTACTGCCTCAAGGGCGGCAGCAACCAATTCTGGACGGCTGTGCAGCCCACGAATACCGTGGCCGGTGTCGCGAGCATGACGATCAACGGCCAGGTGCCCACCATGGTTGACTCGGCGTACTACTACCTGATTGACGGCCAGAGCCAGAAGCAGACCGACTTGAGTTCGCTCAAAATCTCCATGACCTCGGTCAACGGCGACACGATCCACGACACGGTCTCGCTCGCAGCAGGCGGGTGCACAGAAGGAAGCTCCCAGTTCAAGCGTGGTGGCGTACCCGCCCCAGCGCCGCCTCCGCCGCCGCCGCCGGCTCCGACGCCTGCCCCGACCCCAGCTCCGACGCCAGCTCCGACCCCGGCTCCCACCCCGGCTCCCACCCCGGCTCCAACGCCAGCGCCGACGCCCACACCGACACCGACACCGACACCGACACCTGCTCCAATCAAGCAGACGGAAGCGCCGACGCCCGAGCCGACACCGACACCGACGCCATCGCCATCCGCGACGACTGTGAGTACTACTCCCGCACCTTCTTCTTCCCCTTCTGCCACAGACGTGAACCGTGACTCACCGGAACCTTCTCCTTCTCCCTCTCCTTTGCCGACCGTCACAACGCAGGTCCCGACCAAGGCTCCCTCGAACCAAACGCAGGATCGTAGCATGGATGACACAGACAACTTGACGAAGCCGACCGCTGTCACTGACAAACCTGTGACGGTCTCAGGGCCGACGCCCAAGGCCGCGCCGGAAGCCCAAGTGGAAGACCCCACGCCTGCCCCCTCCTCTTCGGCGCCCGCTGCCGCCAACGACGCTGGCAACGTTCGCGAGGCGGTGACGAAGGGCGGCATGGACAATCAGGGCACGTCGGTCACAGTGATTGCGCTCGCTGCCTGTGGTGCCGTCGCTGCCGTCGCACTCGTGGTTGTCGCTGCCATGGCGCGCCGCAAGAAGATCGAGGAAAAGCGGCGCGATATGGACGCCGACAGCGCGTCGTTGCAGCGCACGTTCGCGGTTGCCGCGACGCCGGGCAGTTATAATGTTGGCATGTTGTGAGGTAGGACGCCATGCGTTAGCAAGTGAGTATTTAGTGCGCAAAAGTCAGTATTGTCGTACAGTAGTATTTGGAAATTGTAGTTGTGAGCCCAAGAGAAACAAGCGATTGAAAAGGGAGCCGTCCAAATGGAAGACAGTATCCTTCGATCCTACTTCTCTCCAACGCGAGCGAGTCCATCAAGTGCTGTCTGCAGGCACTGGCACGAAGCGGCCAAGTCAAGCCGCTTCGCTTGGGTCGTGTCATGGAACCAGTGGCCGTCCTTCTTTGTCTTGTTCGTCTCTCCAAGCGGATGCTTGTCCAGATACATGAGAGCGTGTCGCGACCCAGCGTAGCTGGATCCACGACAGCGCCTACAAGCGGCGCCACCACAACGCGGCTCAGCGCTACGGCGAGATCCGTCACAGCAAGCTCCTCAGGTGACGCCGTGGCAGAGATCGAGCTGCTGATCGATGTTCCCGGGGAAACGTCACGCAGGATCTTCCTGCCCGTGGCCTCACCTGGCCCTAACGCTGGCGGTGGCCCTTGTGTTTTCGATTGTGTGGGCGTTTTTGTCAGCGTCGGCGTTGGCGTTGGTTTAGTTGGCACTGCCGCACGTGTGCCATCACTGGCTTTTGAGTCGAACGATGCCGAGCTCGCTTCCGAGCGGTGGCTGCCGCGATGCGGCAAGTTGTCCAACTCATCGCCGTCACCCACGACGCCAATGCGGAATTCGTCGGACTCTTTCTCGGTCTCTCTGGAGAAGTCGGGAGCTGTATTAGCGGAAGCTTCTGGAGCAAGGCGAAAGTGCCACTTGCACACTGTGCACGCGATCACCTCAGTCGTATTCTTTGGTTTCCAATGGTCGCAGACGTGGACGTGGTGGCGAGTCAGCGCCTGCAGCAGTCGGCATTCGCTGCACACATCTAGCAACGGACTCGCACACGCTTGGCTGTTGCATGCGAGACGAGGTGACGCACGGCCGCGCATTGCTCGCTCACACATTGTGTCTTCGCCGCATGTGCCAACAGATTTCGCGCTTCGGACGCTGTGATCCCACGGAATACTGTTGGTGTGGCTGGGGTCGCCAACGTTGGCGTGGAAGGTTTTCTCGATTGGTCAAACGTTTGCGTGGCAAACTGCGCAACCACCACGGCCATGTTGACGGCGAGTACCAACTCTTGTTCCACCGGGACTAACGCGAGCGCCAGGTTACCATCGTTGGCCACCAACATTTGCACGACATGACGGACCGTTGCTTTTAGTCCCGCCTCGCTTTGGTACGAATGCATGTGAACCCGACTCGCCAACACAAAATCAACTCGCGTCCGAGTCTCCACCAGGCGGTCACTTAGTCCCTTGGGATCCGCCAACAGTTCCTTCGTTTTTTCCCACATAACCGCGGCAACCAACAAATGCAGTTGGTCGAATCGTTGGACGCGGAAGCTGCCATTGTTGGATTTCTGAATCGCCTTGCGAAGCAAATAGGTCACTCGGAAGACCGCACTGGTCACGATCGCCTGGATGATCGCCCGGACGGTCGCCGCTGCGTCTTGCTGTTCGAGGATCGATTCGACCACCGAAGGGGCCTTATTTCTCGTGATCTCTGGAAGCAGTAGGCTGCTGTGGCTCTTGCGATGGGCCGCTAGCTTGCCGTGCACAGCCCACGCCAGTTGCACGACCTCAGCGTCCACCATCGCGACCATGCGGCGTATGCTCTCGCCCAGCAGTCTCTGCAGCGTCTCGTGGGTCAAAATCTGTGAGCGGCTTTCAGCGCCTCACAGATTTTGCTAGTCGCCATGCCCATATCCACGACCTCCTTCTCCCTCGCCTTCTACTCGGCCATGAGCTGCATCACGGTGCGTGGCACCCACACATTCTGGACGTGTGCCACGAGCATGCGCTCAATGCGCACGGCCAGCACGCCACTGGACGCCAGCCCTTTGTCGACCCACTCCTTCCCCAAGTGCTCACAGAACCACGCCGTCTCGTGGGTCTTGAACGTGCCCAGCGGCAGCTGCTCGCTCGGCAATGCGCGTGTCGCGGTTCTTAACGGCCACGTACCCGTGGGGCTTCAGCGGCACGACGTCGCTCGAGACGCCCGTGAGCTACATCGGCAAACGGGCCGTCCGGGTGGGTCGTGTCGGCCGCGCGGTCGCACATGGTGAGCACGCCGACCTTCCGCGACGTGAGTCCGTACTTTTGCACCAACTGAAACGCCTGCGAGTTGCGCACGCGCTCGCTCGCCGGCACGACTGCGAGCACGAGCGTGTCGGGCTTGACTAAGTACGATTCCACCAACGCACGCGTTTGCTCCATCATGTCGCCCGGATCGCCGGGCAGGCGGCCTGCAACAATGCCCGGCAGATCGATGAGATTGAGCGTGGGGACAAACGGCGACGAGACGTGGATCTCTACGACGTCAGTGGCTTCCAGGGCGATAATTTCGTCCATCCACTTGCGCATCAGCGGGGCGACTTGCTCGGGCGGAACATCATGGTCGACTCGACAGGCGGTCGGGCATCGGCGTAGACGAGCCGCATCGCGATCTCGGGTGGCGCGTCGACCTCGCCGTCCGCGTCACTGTGAGGACGGGGACGAGAGCGGCGCAGCTTGAGGTGGATGGGCATGCGCGTGCAGATGCGTTCGTCGCGCGGGAACAGCGGCAGCATCGCGAGCGACTCGAGCACGCTTGACTTGCCGCTGCTTTCTTGGCCCACGACGACAATCTGCGGCAGCGTGAAAAGCGTTTCATCCTGCAGCGACGGCGCTGGGGCGCGAGGCGACGAGACGCGCGAGAGCAAGTGGCGCACGCCGTCGGTCTCGCGGTAGAACTTGCCGACAAAGCCATCGAGCAGCGCGTCGCTGAGACCGAGTGGCGCTGCCATCATGCGGGTAGAAGTGCTGATGCCTGTTTCCTTCGCTTGTGGCCTTGGCCTGAGTGAAGCTTCAGGCTCCTTTTAGTTACTTCATTATTTCTGGGATGAGGGACGGCACTCTCCATTTCCCATCCCGACGCTGGCACCGCTGAAACCACCATGCAACCTTGTGCATCTACGGCGGGGCTCATTCAGACCACGAAGGGCCAGACACTGGGTGAGTTGTGAGTCACTGGAGGCGGAAGAATGTAGCCATCTCTGCAGAACGACGGGCTCAGATGGGGAGATCCGCAGCGTTGTGCAAGTGGAGACTCGTTATCCCGTCGGCATTTGCTGACCACCGTGACCAAGGGGAAGAGAACGAGACAGAGAAGAAGACACGGCCATCTCTGTGATGTCGGTGACCGATACGCCTTCCACCGTATTGCGCAACTTCGTTGGTATGGAGCCGCGTCAGTCGTCCATCATCGTGCGATTGGCAGTCGCTCTCCATTTCCACCCAATCAAATTGCACCAAATTCAAGTTTTAGCCAATCGCAGGGCGCGGTTTGCTGAATGGCTGCTTGGGCTGTGACGTGGTCTCTCTTCAGCTTGTTTGGCGAAAGTCTCACTTGGCATTCCTCCGCATTCCACCGATACTGATCACGATGGACTCGTTCGTGGCACCGCGTCCGCCGCTGGCGCTCTCCTCCTCCTCCTCCTCCTCTGCTCGCCCTCCTCTCTACAGCTACGCGTTCGGCGGCATGTCGGCCGTCGGCGCCGTCTTCTTTACGCACCCGTTCGACCTGCTCAAGGTCCACCTGCAGACCTCCAAGAAGGAGAACCTCGGTCTCGTGCGCACGCTGCGCCGCGTGCTGCAGCAGCAGGGCGTCTCGGGTCTCTACCAGGGCATCTCGGGCGGCGCCATGCGCGAAGGTACGTACTCGACCATGCGCTTCGCCGTCTACCACTTTCTCAAGGACGACGCCGTGCGCAAGAACCACGGCGAGCCCATCTCGACGACCCACAATGTCTTGCTGGGCATGGTCGGTGGTGCACTGGGCGGTGCGTTCGGCAATCCTGCCGATATCGTCAACATCCGCATGCAGGCCGACTCGCGCGTGCCACCGGAGCAGCGCCGCAACTACAAGCACGCGATCGACGGTCTCCTGCGCGTGCGCCGCGAAGAAGGATCGGCCGCGCTGCTCCGAGGCGTGCGGCCCAACATCATTCGCGCCATGCTGCTCACGACGGGCCAGATCGCCGCGTACGATCTCGCCAAGGCGTCGCTACTCAACAACTCGGTCGTGCCCATGGCCGACAATGTGCAGACTCACATTCTCGCGAGTATGGTCGCCGGTCTGGTGGCGACCACGGCGTGTGCGCCGGCCGACGTCGTTAAGACGCGGCTCATGAACATGAAGCACGCCAACGAATACAAGAGCGCGACCGACTGCTTCCTCAAGGTCGTCGAGCACGAGGGTGTGCGCGGTCTCTACAAGGGATGGCTCCCGGCCTACATGCGCCTCGGGCCGCAGACGCTGCTCACCTTTGTGTTTCTCGAGCAGCTCCGCAAGCGACTACTCTAAGAGGTAATAATACAGATATTCTTATAGAATACTACTGCTCCGCTCCCACGTGGTCTCCTGGGTCAGCTCGCGATAGAAAGTCTCAAATTCGGTGTACTGGTCCTTGAGGAACCGCACGCGCTGCCGGTGCCGCCGCTCCCTCTTCAGTTCGCTCTCGGCGGCCTCGGTCTCGAGCTGCTGCAGACGGTGCGTGAGCCGAAGCTGCGTCTCGCCGAGCCGTTGCTGCTCTCGCTGCAGCTCGTGGATGCGGTCCTCCAACTCGGCGATGCCAGCGTCGGCCTGGACGGCCTTGTGGCGGCCGTACGCGATGCTCTGGTGGTACAGCGTCTGGTACGACTGCACCGTCAGGCGCAGCTCGTCACGGAGCCGTAGCAGCAGCAGTCCGCGCTCGGGGCACTCGCACGCACTCGCGCGGATCAGCTCCTCTAATTAGGATCAACCCCGTGAGAAGATCGATCGAGGCTGACCGTGAAGACCCCTTTATCGTACGTACCAAACACTTGGAGGAAGAGCTTTTCACGCACGGGGCAAATCGCCGACGCGCGCGCCTGGTGGTCGTCCAGGAGCTCATGAAAGACCGCGTTCAAGCGGACGACGTCGGTTCGGGTCGATGCCGTGGCCCGCGCGACGCGCTGCCACTTGCCGCTTTCGTCTTGCCACGTTCTGCCACATGGAAACAATAGCACGAGACGTGAGACCGTCGTGGTCCGACAGAGTAGACCTTTTGGTAGCCACCGACTTGGGCGGGATCAGCGCGTCGAGTGTCTCTCGTGAGATCAGCGGCACTTCCTCTGCTGCCGTCGCACCTGCGACGTGGGACGCCGAGGGTCCTTCCACTAGATCGAGGTGGAAAGGACTGCGCGTCGGTGATGGTGGTCGCCGCAAGGGGGAGTCCTTGCCGGGAAGCGGACGTGGCGATCCCGCCGTGCCCACGAGCACAGCGTCCTCGTACGTGAATGCGTAGAACTCGGCGAGCCGTGCGTCCTCCAGCTCGCTCTCGCCCACCGCGTCCTGAGCCTTGCCGGCATCCGTCGCGAGCCCATGCTCCATATTCCAGAAACCTTTTCGAAACGACGCATCCGTGTGAAACGGTATTGTTCATCTAGTTGAAGGTCTCTCTCTCTCTTTCTATGCTAAAACTGGGACCCCTTCTTGTTGCCAATGCCCCGAGGGTTGGCGTCCTTATAGTCGTCCCACGCGCGGTCCTTTGCGGTGGCCTCGTCCACGAGCTTGTGGTCGTCTTCGTCGCCGTCTTCCACGAGCTGCTCGTACCGGCGTGGGCCCACGGGCGCCTCGGCCTCGCGCTGCTGCCGCTCGACGGCCTCGGCGTACTCGCGGTCGGCGAGCTCTTCGAGCGACATGGTCGGCAGGCGGTGGCCCGGCTGGAAGACCTGCGAGCGGATCGTCTCGCGCCGCATCTCAAACTGCGGGTTGATGTGCGTCACCGACTAATAGAGATAGAGAGGGAGAGAGAAAATCGATCAGTGGAGAGTCCCCAGTGAGGAGAGAGAAAGAAAGAGAACGTACAATGCCTTGCCCTTGCGGCGGCGGCGGCGGGCGGTGCGCGTCCGTAAAGAGATCTCCCGTGCCGCTCTGGTCGTTCATCTTGACCATGGTCTCCAACATCTCGCGTTCCTACTCACCACCATCCCATATCTGTCAGTGAGCAGGGTAACCTTCTATCACTGGGCTCCATCCCCACCGTACCTGATTAATGGCCGCCTGCTCTTCGAGGCACCTGACCACGGAGAGCTGAATAAAGGTCATGAGCTGCTCGCGCTCGACGTCCTCTAAATCATCGTCGTCTTCGCCCTTCTTGAGCTGCGCCTTGCGCGCCTGCACGGCCTGCAGCTTGGCCTCCATGTCGCGCTGCAGCTTGAACCGCTCGATCTTTTGCTCGCGCGTGAGCGAAAACTTTTTCTGCTCCATGCGCTCGTACTGCTCGCGGCGCTTGGTCTCGGTGAGAATGCCCATACTCTCGGCGCGGTCCAGAAACTGCGTGTGGAAAACATCGGCCTCGCGTAAGAACCGGATCCGCACGCGCACATTGTCCTGCTGGTCGTTCGTCTCCTTCTTCTCGCCGTCTTGCGCTTGCTGGAAAAACGTGAGCTTGGGGATGAGCATGGCGAGAAAGTACTCGAGTAAGAACGCATAGAGCTGCTCGTTCTGGAGCTCGAAAAACGACTCGTTCTCCGAGAGCACGCCGTCCAGCGCGCGCTGGCGCAGCCCCAAGCGCAGCGACGCGAGCGCCTTCTGGAGCATCTGCTGGAACGCCGGCGCGTTCGTGTCGCTCACGCCGCGCGGGTTCTCCAGCGCGACAAAGAGACGGTATGCCTGCTCGTACTCCAGTCGGTCAGCGGGCGGAGCCGCCGTGGGCGTCGTGTTGCCAGTCTCCATGGCGTCGTCTTCGGTGCGGAAATGCCACGACGAATGATTGCTGTTCCAAGATGAGCAGCTACAGGGTTCGTATAGAGGAAGAATCGAAGACAAGCTCTTGTAGAGGAAGATTCCACGTCATGTCATTATCGCGAGGTGTTTACTAGCAGTGACGTGGTAAAATGGGGCGAGCATAGGATGCCCATGTTGCTGAACCCCCCACACGCCAATGAAGGGATAGTAGATGAATAAGAAGACACGTAATAAAACACACAATGCTTTTGACGTCGTGTCTTACGTATACGAGGGAGTTCACACAACGCCTACTTGAAGAGACCTCGTGACCGGGAGCAGGAGATCTGGAACAAGAACCGTCTTCTTCGCACGCGCGCGTGGTTGTCGCCCCCGTCATAAGCTTAGCGCATTTGCTTTCTTCTTATTCCTTCTTTCCCCAGCCCATGCCCATGTTGACTTCACCGCGGACGAACTGAAGCATGCCAAAACCCCAGGCGCCAAACAGAGCGGCGAACCAAACCTTGTCCGACTCGCGCTTGTAGTACGTCGGCTGGTGGCTGGAGGTGAAGAGCTTCTGCGACTCCTGCACAGTGCTGGGCTTGTTCACGAGGCCCGAGACGGCGCGGGTCTGGGTCTGGGCGCGGATGGCGGAGCGCGTGGCGGCGCGAGCGGCGAACATGGTGGCGATCACTGAGGAGGTCGGTCTCTTTGTTGTGGGGTTTGGAGCTCCTGGCACACCACACGCCGCCCAGACCGCCAGCATACCCACAGATACAGTTTAAAACTATCATGTTTCAAACCCTTTATACTTCAAGACGGTATGTAATTTTATACAGATTTTGTTGGAAACGTCTTGTTGCAAAGACATGAGGAGGGTGTTGGCGTCGCGTTTCTCAATGATGAGTTTCTAAATCTAAATTGGCCAAATCGTTTCTAAACAGACCCATAGTGTAGCCATTTGACTTCTTATTCGGAGGATGTTTCCTTGGGCTGCTTGGCCTTGGCCACCGGCTTGCGACGCTTGCTCTGCTGCTGCTGCACGTGCTGCTGCTCGGCCTCGACTGCATCGACCTCATCCATTGCGTCGTCGTCTTCCTCCTCAGCCTCACTGGCGGCGGCAGCCGCGGGGCGGACCGCGCGCGAGCCGTGGCGTACGACCTCGGTCGGATACTCCTGCGTGAGCTCGCTGCCCAAGTGCTTCTTCCACGAAAACTTGGACGCGATCCACTGGACCAGCGACTTGGTGCGCATCTTGGCCGACGCCGAGCGCGTCTTGGGGAATGGCGTCGTGTCGAGACAGATGACGCCGGGCACGGAAAACATGTCGCTGAAGCCCATGCCAAACACAATGGCGCCAGGCCCCCACTCCTTCACGTACGACTCGAGCTGCCGCGAGATGAGCCGCTTGCTCACAATGTGGGCACCGTAATAGTTCTTGGCATCAATCCAGCGGATCGGCGTGCCGTTCACGATCACGGGATCCAAGAGCAAAATGTCGGGCGAGATAACGCGCCGTCCGTACTTGGCGTGCTGCTCGTCGCCCAACTCATCTTCCGTCTTGAAGCGGATGCCTTGAGACCGCAAGAAGTGGCCGATCGTGTCTTCGAGCGAGTCGGCATTGTACAGCGACTGACCGATAAACGGATCGCTGCGATGGATGCTGTCGTAGCCGCTCGCCTTGCGGAGCTCGTTCTGTTCACGCTTGGACAAGTGGGCCGTGGGTACCCTCAGCGCAGCCTACAGAAAGACAACAGCATCGTTAGCGAACAGAGACTCGTTCACGTCATGGGCAGTGGATGGAAATACATACTTGGACACCCTTTGGCGAGAGCCCTCGCTCGCGCAAGATTATGCGCATGAGCGACACTGGTGGGTAGTTGTAGATCGACGACAACTCGATGAGCGACTTGCCCGACTGGAACTCGTTCGAGATGGTGCCCGCGATGCGCTTTACGCGGTGCGTGTTGACGAGCAGCGACATGCGCTGCAGCTGCTTGCGCAAGTTGATCGTCATGTTGGTCGTAATGGGCAGCATCTGCAGGAGCTCGTCAATGTGCTGCACGCGACTGAGTTTCAGGCGACGGAACGTTTCTTGCTCGAGAATGAGCCCCGCGGCCTGAGTCTCGAGCACTTGCGGGATGGGCGTGGTCGGCCAGTCCAAGTGGATCGCCTGCAAGTCGCCAAACTTCTCCTTGGCCTCGGCCACCACGGTCGGCGTGATGGCCTCGGCCGCGGGGCCGTTCTTGTAGACGCTATACTGCATGGACGAGTACACCGACGACATGGCAAAGCACGGGTCCAAGCCGACTGCGCGCACGCCTTCCATGACTGTCAGCGCGCGGTCCTTGCGGCCCGACTCGAGCGACGTCAGCGACGAGATCTCGGGCTCGACGCCCGACAGTCGCATCTCCATGAGCAAATCAAAGAACGCGTCCGAGCGCCACACGACCGTCGCGCGGTGGAGCCAGAACATGTAGTTGTGCACCGAGATGGACCGGTGGAGCCGCAGTTCTTTCAGTACCTTGATCGCACCGTCCAAGTACTCTTTGCGGTGGCACACCTCGAGCAGTCGGTTGAGGTCCTTCAAGGTGAGCTTGACGCCGGCTTGGGTCATGAGACCCCACAGCTCAATGATCTCGCGCGCCGCTGACGTCTCGTCGCACACATCCATGAGCGCACGCAGCGTCGACTCGTCCACCTTGCGTCCTTGCTCGAGCATGTCGCGCACGATCTGGATGCCCTGCGCCGGCTGCTTGGCCTTGCAGCACGCGAGCACGCCGGGCGTGAGGAAGTTCTCGTCGAGGAACGGGTTCCCGTAGATGCGGTAGAGATCGAACAGCGTCTGGCCCTGGACAAACGACTGGCTGCGCAACTTGGCAACGATCGACGCGACCTCGTTGACGCTGGGCAGCTGCTTCTGGAGTGCCTCGATCTCTTTTAGCGTCATCGTGATCTTCTCCGTGTCGGCCTCGACTTTCGCACTCGCCTTGTTCTGCCGCTTGGCGGGACCCGGCGGCGGCGCTGGACTCGTTGTCGCCGGCACTGGCGCCGTAGAGCTACTGGCACTGGGTTTATCCGGAGACGTCTCTTTGCTGCTGGGCTTTTTCTCCTTGGTCGGCTGCCTTGACGGTGGTGGTGTCGTCGTGGCAGCAGTCTCCGTCTCGGCGACGACAATCGGTTCGCTTGCCTCTTCAGAGACAGCGACTGGCGCCGTCTCCGTCACCGGCTCCGTCGCGGCTTCGGCTGCGTCGACCTGCGCCGCTGCCGCCGCTCGACGCAGCGCCTCTTCTTCCGTGCGCTTTTTCGTGGGGTGGGTCGGATGGGTCTTCGGGTGGTGCTTCCCCTTGGCCACTGGGCCCTTTGGGTGGTGCTTGGCCTTGACCACGGGCTTGGTCGTGGCCACTGCCACGGGCACGTCGCCATCCGCCTTGATCACTTTCACGACCACTTTACCCTTGGCTGCAGCCTTGCGACGCAGCCGCGCGCTCAGCGCCTTGGCCGCAGCGATCTTAGGCGGCGCGGCACCATCGCTCGCCGTCGACAGCAATTGCTGTTGCTGGAGCCGCACGGACGACGCGAGCGCTGGCTCTGCACGCAGCGCAAGCGCACCGCCGCGCGACCAGGGCGTTGCAACGGCATGGAGCGCCGGTGGCTGCGCGAGGCGTCTCCGCAGCGACGCGCGGGCCACGAGCACGGCGTGCATCGTTGGTCGTCTTGCTTGTGAGACCCGAGATTCCGTTGGCGTGTGTGGACTACCAGGTGTTAGCAACTTATATATGACATATCAGTTCATAACTGACCGTTTCTGTGGCTCGCGATCCAAATGGGTACACTTGACCTTTTCTTGGAGCTGCTCTATTGTGGGCAATGGTGGCGTTGGCCATCTCCACCAGTGAGAGGTGTGTGATGGACGCCGCGCATTTCGCGATAGTCTCGCGAGTCTCCACTGGTCTCAGCATACACCTCAAACAATACGTCGAGACGATGGCCCGTGGCGCGTACGCATTCCGCGATCTTGACGAGGAGCTCCACGTCTTTGTCGAAGACGAAAGAGATCTGTACGAGCCGCACCACTCGCCACCGAACGCCAAGGGCAAGAGCGTAACGAGCAAGCACAACCTGAATGGACTGTCCGAGTCGACGATGTTGAAGATGTACGTTGACCACCACAAGACCCAGCGACGCCGAACGATTTTGGGCGGTGCGCTCGTTATCGGGGTGGCTTTGCTGGGTGTTGCACCGATGCTGCTGGAGCTGGAGCCTGCGGAAGCGGACAATGCCCTGGAACTCGCGGTCTCGGCGCCGTACCGGTCGATCCGTGTGCGGGGTGACAAGGATCCATTGTATGATCCACTCGCCCGTGATAACGACGCCGACGGCCAGTGGATCGGACAGGAGCCGGAGGTAGGCGACACTGATCCACACGACGCAGTTGAAGGCAAAGACGGGGAAGCGACCCGAGTTGAGGCTCTGCTGGGCAATCTCGAGCCGAAGGATGGACATACTGGCGAGCGTCAGAAGCTGCTGCGCGTGGCAGTCACGAAACAGCTTCGCGTAGCGGCTAACGACATCGAAGAAGGCGATGATGTGGATGATGAACCTTAGGTAGATAGCTCAAGGGACTATATTTCTTTATTGAGACACTCGTTTCCCGCTTGTGTCAGACCAGTGATTAGTTTTGCTGCTGGGGCAGAATGTCTTTGACCGCATTCACCTGGGCATATCCGTCTGGCAACTGAAAGAGCGATGGGTCGATGTCGTCACGAATCACGGCCTTCTGGAAAGTGTATGCTGCACGGACTGTGAACATCATGGGCAGCTCGAATCGGACAGGAAATCCTGGTGGTAGTTTCTACGCGCATGCACACGGTAAATCTCAAATACGCGTGTGCAAGTCGCCCGCCCCCGAGGCACTTACCATCCGGAAGAATTCGGCCATATTCTCAACCTGATCGCCAGTCTTGGAAAGGAACTCGATCACTGGCAAGAAGTCCTTCGTTTGAATCGGAAAATCTTCCGCCATGAAGACCTTGGCTTCAAAGTTTTTGTGAAAGCGCTTGGGCGTCGGCAGCAGGGTCAGATTGCGAAACGTGTTGCGGTACTCGTTTCCGTCAACCGTTGCAAAGGGTTGGACAGACTGCGAGGAGGCGGACGCGGGACTCCTGCTTCCTTGGTTCGTGCTGCGTTTGAAGAGCGCGGTGAGCGGGTTCGAGTCTTGCTTGTTCTGCTCGTCTTGTGCCAACTTTGATTCATCGGAGAAGTACTCGCTGAACGGCATGACGACCGTCATTGGATTCGGCATGTGGTCCAAGCGCTGAAAACGTTGGCAAATCTCCAAGTCACTTGTTCTGGTGGGGTTGTCTTCATTCTGAGAAGAAGAGTCGCACTCCGTAGCGGGTGTGGGAACTGTAGTGGCCGCGGCGGTAACAATGTCGATTGATTGGAGAGTTGATTCCCCCGACGAGGGTTGTGTGGCGGGCGGGCGAGCGTGCGTAACCTTGTACGAAATCTTGATTCCCTTCTTGTCGAGCGTAAACCCCTTCTGTGTATTGAGCCACTTCAGGACGAAGCTCCCACTGTTCTCCACGATGTGCGACCCGGTAATGGTTGCATTCTTCGCTGCTCCGCATCGCACGACTGGTGTTTGAATTGCGTCATGGTACGCCGTGGCCACGAACGAATATTCCTTGCTGTTGCACGAAAAGCTCCACGAAATGTCGTCGCCTGCAACAACGTCTAGATGCATTTCCATTGTCTGGCCTTTGGGCAGCCACTGCTCTTGGTCCGTCCCAGCACCAGCACCATTTGCTGGCGATGACTTGGGTTCCTCGTCGTCGATAACGCTCGTGTCCATCATGCTGCGGGCATTGCTACGCTTCTGTTCCTTCGTCGTGCTCGCGGTCAATTCATTGACGTACCCACCAATGACACCAAATGCTGCCTCCGCGGCGCCGATGCCTTCTTCGGCAAATTTTCGGTTTTCGCGCTTTGGATTCACCGGATTCCGGAACGCAAATGTCGCAGACACATTCTTCATCTCGTATTTGGTCCCTGTCCATGGACTCGCGCGCTTCGTCGAGCCGCTTTTCTGTTTTGTCTTGATCGCTTTGACGCCTTTCAGCTTGGTAAACGTGAGATTCGAGCTGTCGATTGACGTGGCTGAGAGCTCCTTCGTGAGCAGCATATGGATCCCGAGGTCGATCTTGGAGAGACTGGACGTGCCGCTCACGGCGCTCGCAATATCGTAGAACCGTTTCGTATCGTGGTTGAGCATGTAGGCCTTGCCACCGTCGGCGCGTCCAGTGAAGATGTGAGACATGTTGCCGTGGTTGAGGTTGAAGCGTTCCAGTCCTTTCATCGACGAGTCCACGCGCAGTTGGGAGCCGCGCTTGAGAATGCGGTTGGTCTGTGACGGCAGCATATTGGACACACCCGGGATCCAAGAGTAGGCCTCTACAAAAATCTCCACTTCAAAATCCGGCAGTCGCTCGAGCGCATCGAGAAAGTCGTCCTGGTACTCTTCAATCTCGCTCCATAATTGTCGCTCGCCTGTTACAACTCCGAGCCATTCAGATAATATCTGTTCATGATACAAGATGGGCAAGTGATATCACTGCACCTTGTAGGAAGAGCTGCGCGAGCAGGAACTCGTCGTCGCAGAGCGTCGCGTCATGGAGACAGGACCAGCCGTCGGTACTGCGCGAGCTGACATTGGCACCATGATCCTATACCGTAGACAAAAATCCCAGCAGTGAGTCCACCAAACTGCGCGACCCATCACACCGCCATCACACGCGCTTCGTACCAGCAGCATCTGTATAATCGCACGCTGCGCTGGCTGCACGATGCGCGTCGCGAGATGCAGCGCCGTGTTGCCGTGGACGTCTCTCGCTTCCAGTAGTGCGCGTAACTTGGCCGTTTTGCGTCCTCTCGAGCGGGCTGGCCATTCATCTTCCGCCTGGTTACTCTCCGCAATCACTTCGTCCAGAATCTCCCGCACTTGCTCGACGTTTCCCTCCCAAATGGCCGCATGAAGCGGCGGCATGCTCGTGATCATGGGCATGTTTCCTTCTCTCGTTTGTTTCCTTTCCCTGCCGTTTGTTTCCCTTTTTCCGCACAAGCTTCCGCCTGAGTTTCCCCCATCCTCTTTCTCATTGGCCAAAATCAGTGCAACGTATCAACCCACTAGCGTCCACTAATAAGAACACCTATCGACGAAGATCATTTTTGGGTGATTGTGTTTTTGGGTGGGTCGTGATTTGCGCGCGCTTGAACAGTGGCGGGAAAATTGGGGGTCTGGTCAAATTCCCCTCCCAACGTTGACCCCTAAAGGAAACAAGGAAGCGAAGATGAGCGAGACGTTGGCGCTGGAGACGCAGCTCTTGCTGCAGGAGCTCACGCAGGCCAAGCAGTTCGAGGTCGTCGTCACAGCATCTGACCAAGCCAACGATGCGGGCGAGTTGTTGGCGCCACCGCCCGTGTCTGAGTTTGAGGCGGCCAAGCAGTCGCTCGTGGAAAAACTGCGCAAGAAGAAGGAGCAGAACCGTCAGCAGCAGCAGCAACTGTTCGTCAAGCGGTACGGATTCGCGGCGACCATGACCGACAACAAGCATGAGACACCTGCGTCGAAGGCGCCTGCACCACCGGCGCGGCTCACGCCCACCAAGGCCAAGCGAATGGTGCGGCTGCCCGTGACGGCATCGTCTGCGACTGGTCCGCGTCAGAAGAAGGATCTGCTGAGCAAGCTGAGAACGCAGGCGATCAAGCAAGGTGCGTTGTATTGTATGTATCTGAGGGTGAGAACAGCTTGTTGACTCATGTGAGCGTCACTATAGGCGCCCAGGAGATGGCCAAACTCTTCGGCTACAAGTCGTATGAAGAGCAGATCAAAGAGCTGAACAAAAAAGAGAAGAAGATTATCATGGAGAGCGCGATGGCCGAGGCCATGGCCGCCAAGAAGAAGGATGAGGTGGTCGACTTGGGCAAGGACGAAGACTCGTCGAGCGATTTTGTCGCGGAGGCAGACCATGAGATGGAGGAAGGTGAAGGATCTGAGCATGCACAGGCACCTGAAGACGACGACGTTGTGATGGACGGCGAAGCCGACGTTTCTGCTCTCGTTTCAGCTCGTCCGGATACCCAGGAATCTGAGGGAGTGGCCGATGAGTATGAGCACGAGGAAACCCAAGATCTGGGAGCATTGGAAGCAGCTTCCCGTCACTCCACCGTTGCTGTATCCAAGCCGAAGAGCTCGAATGGAGAGGCTGAAAACAAGACTCCCAGTCCAAGTGCTGCCCGACGTCGTCGCAACCACATTACACTCGATGAGGAAGAGGACGGAAACGAGGCGGATAGCGAAGAGGACGGCAGGCATGACGAGGAAGAAGACGAAGTAGATGAACCACAAGAAAAGACCCCTCGGGATAAGGCTGCGGCCTTCCGTCAGATGCTGCAGGCCGAAGCCAAGCAAGAACGCAAACGGAAGCGGCTCCGCAACGGCGACAACTTTGTCGAGTCAGAGGCCGATGAAGACGACGAAGAAGATGTGCTCAAGATCGGTGGACTTGGTGATTTTGGTTTCGGTGTGCCGCAAGCCACATCTAAGGAAGCCAAGGATGCTGAAGACGAGCGCAACGCACTCAAGATGCGCGAAGATGACCTGGAGGGCATCGTCGATGATCTGTCTGACGATGAACGCAACCAGGCGCAGGATCTTGACGAAATCTACCGTCGTGAGCTAGAAGAACAAGATCGCCAGCAAGTCAAAGAGGTCATGCGCAACGTGAAAGAAGGTTTCGGCCGCAACCGCCGTGCATTCTCTAGCTTGGACGGCGGTATGGGGGCACGTGGTCGCTTCAATCTTAACCAGCTCGTGGCTGCCGATGGCGACAAGATGGAGGCAGCACGCCTTGGTCTCTTGGAATCTGACGAGGACCAGAGTGACAAAGACGACGATGAAGATGCCGACGAGTCGAAGGGTGGCGAAGAAGAAGAGGAAGAAGACGAGGAAGCTGAGATGGAGCGCCTCCTCCGGGAGCGTTTCGTGAACCAGCCAAAGATCTACATCACGTCGTCCGAGTCCGAGAACGAAGAGGAGAATGAAGTGGAAAATGATGGTGACGAGGCAGCAAAGGAAGAAATCGAATCAGACGAGGAGCGAGAACGCCAGCAGATGAAGCTCTTCTCTGAGCGAGCACGAATCAACCGTCGTATGCAGCGTATGAAGGATATGCAACGTCAAATCGCAGAAGAAGTGCAAGAAGAAGGAGCCCAAAGAGCGCCGATGCCGAACCTTCTGCTGGAAGAAGATGAAGACTCGCAATCGGTGAGCTACACTTACCAAAAGCACGCGGGTCGTTCATGGTACTGATGGCTTCTTTGTTGTTGTAGCTATTGAAAGTCCTGACTCGAACGGATGTGACTCAGAAGCCCACCGACATCACCGTATCCGTCGACACGTCGATTGGGAGGGCAGCAGCTGCCCAGCCAAAGTCCACTACTACAGGTGTGGGTCGACCAAAAGTGGGTCGCTTCAACGCCTTCGGCATGGGCTCGGCCGTTCGATCCACCTCGTCTTTTAGCCGCGTGGCCGACAATTGTAAACTCTTCAGCACTGGCTCGGTACGTGGTCTCGTCTTAACTTTACCTGACATGTGATGTCAACTCCTTGACATTTGCTGATTTATTCCTTTCTATCTGTGATAGGGCACGGCTTCGGCAACAAAAGGGTTTGTGTTCACGTCATTCAGCTCGGACAGGACGGACCAAGCCGACGAAAATACGGCTTCGTCAATGGAAGATCCCAAAGTGGCGGATGCCCCGACTTCCTCCGCGGTTGGCTTGACCAAGAGCCTGACCCGGGTCGTCCGTTCGTCAACTCGGCCAGCCAAGCGGTCGTTCGCAGCCTCGAATGGAGCTGCGTCGTCGGCCAACGGAAGCAAAAGCAAGAAGCCCAAGAGTGACTTCTTCTCCGTGCTTGCGTCGTATCAATGCGTATCCCAGAGCTCATCGAGTCAACAGTAGAATAATTTACATAGCAGATCCGCGACTCCAACGTAAACTCCACTATCCGTGTTGTTGACATTCAGCAGAACTTGCGTCTTCCCAAACACTTGTTTCCCCACAAAAGCATTTTTTGACGGCTTGAGCAAGTTTTTCGAATATGGTGTATTAGGGCTGCGTTTGATCTTCGAAATCAATCCAATCGAATCGCTTGGTTTCGGGACAACGTGACAACAAACGTCAGAGCATATGTCCGACTCTTGTCCACGCACCGTATATCCAGTTCAGTCTCTTCTGGCCGCCCGGCCCAACCTTTTTCTGCCTTTTCCAACTTGTCGAATGAGTCCGCCAACAAAAACTCAACGGGTAATCATCCATGGGCCAACTTGGCGATTGGAAAACCCAATTTATTCCCCACGGCGATTTCCAACTCCCATTCGGAATCGAGCAGGAGCATGGCCGGATCTCGCCACGGCAGCGGCTCGGGGTCGTCCTCAAGTGGCGACGGCGCTGCCGTCCTGCGTCCCGCCGTCGTCCTGCCGATGCCCAACGTCGTGGACCCGATCTTTGTCGGCGACAAGACGCGCAATTCCTCGGGGGATACCTGTGGGTATTACAAGCCGCAGGCCGGCTCGCAGTGCCGCCAGCCGCGGTCGTGCTACGACTGCCTCAACGCGCACCTCGCCGGTGTGGAAGGCGGATGTGTACTCTCTCCCACCGGCGCCTGCCAGCCCATAGGCGCGTACCTCCCGTCGCGCGATTACCGCGCCAACCACAGCTCGACACCCGTGGCCGCGGCCTACAACAACTATTTCCCCAGCATCAACACGACGTACTGCGAGCCGACCGACGCCGCGTGCGATCGCTGCCGCAAAATCGCGCTGACAGACGTCATCTCCAGTAGCGCTTCCATGATCACGCTCGGCCAGTGGAACGGCTCCCACGAAGTCGCGCAGCGGTTTTGTCTGGGCGCGAAAGACTGCGTGTGTCTCGCCGTGTGCACCCCCGAGAAATGGAAAAACAATGTCCAAGAAGACTGCTCACCGGCCAACTCGAACGGCACGGCCAACGCCGAGACAACTCCCGAAACGTACCGCTCGATGCTGCCCATCTTCATGGCGCTCCAGTTTCTGCTCATTTTGATGGTCATCCACCGCCAGCGCTTGTACGCGAACCGGTTTCGCCGCGCCACACGCCCCGAAGGACCCTACAACAACCCTCGCGCTATCTCCTCGCCATCGCAGCGGCTCCAGTTGACAGGTTGGAGGGCCATGCAGCAAGAGCTCGTGAACAGGGAGAAAGCCAGGCGTGGGCTCGTGAGTCTCATGTCGCCCAGGGATAACAACACCCTCCTTCAGCAGACGCAGCAGTCGCAGCCTCCCCCGCAGCCTGAAGGAGAGCTGCAACCAGAAGCTCAACAGCCGCTGCCACGGCCATCCCAGTCGCACAACTATGTCCTTTACGAACCAGAGGACGAGGACATTCCGGAGATGCCGCCAGGATCGCCCATGACGCCAATGACCGCCCCACGTCGAAGAGCCAGCACCGACGCCAGCGTTGCGATGCTCGAGGACGGCCGCACCTCTGAGTCGGCCAATAACACACAGCAACGCGCACCTGCAGTCGCTAATATTGAAGAAGGCCGCGAGGCGAGATCTCATTAGCGTTCGGCAAACAGGCAAAACGGTTGACATGAATATTTATTTGAGAAAAGAGAGCCGAACGTGATTAGCGAGACGATCCAAGAAGAAAAAAGCCGTTGGGGGGGGGGG
>JAADVZ010000179.1:0-44978 GCA_023335925.1 Pythium phragmitis | reverse complement strand
GCTCTTGGTCGCCGTCGGCGTCGGCGACGGCATGGGCTTAGCGGCCTGCGAGGCAGTCGGCTTGGCGGAGCCGCCCGAGCCAGCCATAACATCTTCCTTGGCCTTGGAGCCATCCATGGGCTTGGCGGACGACAGCGTCGGCGCCTTGATCGTAGCGGCACCGGCACCCGAGCCCGAGCCGGCCTTGCCAGCGGGGGCACCGCCCTTGCACACGGCTTCGATCTTGCTGATAATGTCAGCCTTGAGCTTGATGCCGCCAAACGTGCACTCGGCGGGCGCGGCCGTGGTCACGGCCTTGAGCACATTCATGCAGTTTTCGTTGGCGCATGCCTTGGCGATGACATCTTGCGTGGGGAACGACGCCAGCGCGGCGGCGGCCGAGAAGCCAGTGAGAGCCTTACAGGCCTCGGCATCAGCGCCCGTGGTGGCCGCGGTGATGACTGGCGTGCCGCACACGGGCGGTTCCTGGGCCGAGACGAGGGCGAGTGCCGAGGCGACAGCAAGCGTGGCGAAGAACTTCATGCTGGGTTGAAGAGAAGAAGGCTTGGGGGAGAAGAGGCCCGTGAGCAAGTTAATTGTGAAATGCACCACGGTTTTTTTTTTCCAACGTTGGCGAAGAAGTGGCCAACGTTGGCTACAGAAGCCTTGCCCTCCGGAAATCCACAGAAACGGGAATCGTCCGATCGTCTGACAGTTTGGTACACCAGCTGGTGTGACACACCCAGGTGTAGTGTACTAACACAATGATTTACCAGAATCTGATAGTGACTTCAAGTCACTTGCCTTCCCATGGTCACAACTGGGTTTTGTGGTAGAAAAAGGCTGCAGCACAGAGGAAATGAGTTTCTGTACGGATGAGCCAAATACTGTACACCGGCAAAATCTGGTTTACGTTTATGTACAAGAGAACGTACGTCCGATCCAAAGAATGGGCAAAATGGCACGAGAAGGTGCGGTTCTGGAAACTTCGTTGTGAAGGTGCTCACACGGTCTGTGGCTCTCTCCGACGAACCCAAGAGTTGGCGTTTGTGATGTAAGATGTCGTTGACCATGTTGATCCGCTGCGGTCGAGTGGGAACGCACCAGAACGGTCGCATCCGTCGACAAACACAAGAAGCCCAACCGCTGGCTCCATAAGCGCGACAGGATGACCACCACGCGCCTCACGGATTACAGTCACACTGCACTCGCAGAGTGCAGAGAATCTTGGGCCCGATACTCAAAGGCCCAGCAGCTAAGACATACTATCAGAATTGAACGGCACACAGGAGAGTAGCGATACAATTGGTTCCGGTTTTCAAAATTTTTTTTGGTGGTACATGCACTCTGCGCAAAGTCTACTGTGGCTACGTCACGGAGAACGGACGCTTACAGCATGGTGGCCGCGACGGCCAGCACAACAGCACCCGTGGCAGCAGCCACCGACGAGGCGCTGCTCTTGGTCGCCGTCGGCGTCGGCGACGGCATGGGCTTAGCGGCCTGCGAGGCAGTCGGCTTGGCGGAGCCGCCCGAGCCAGCCATAACATCTTCCTTGGCCTTGGAGCCATCCATGGGCTTGGCGGACGACGGCATCGGCGCCTTGATCGTAGCGGCACCGGCACCCGAACCCGAGCCGGCCTTGCCAGCGGGGGCACCGCCCTTACACGCGGCTTCGATCTTGGAGAGGAGCATCTCCTTCACCTTAATCGCGCCGATCGTGCACTCAGTCGGCACAGCCTCGTTCACCTTCTTGAGCAGGGTCATGCAGTTGGCGCTGGCGCAGGCCTTGGTGACAACCTCGCCCGTAGGGAACGAGGCCAGCGCGCTAGCGGCCGAGAAGCCCGAGTCGGCCGTACAGGCCGTCGCTTCGGGGCTCGTCGTGGCCAACGTCAAGAGCGTCGACGGGCACTGCTCCTGGGCCGAGACAACCGCAAGCGAGGCGATAGCGAGCGTGGCGAAAAACTTCATAGTGGTTGGAGGAAGGTGAGGGGGAGGGAGAGACCGATGGAAGTAGTTGTTGGCGAATTGCACAATGGCACTTCCCCCAACGTTGGCGATTTGTGGCAAAGGCAAAGAGCCAAGGCGGCGCCCCACTGAGAGTGTTCACTATTCAGAAGACACAAAAGAACCTCGCGACATCCAGAGTCCAGGAAGTCCACAAGTCTGGACGGCTGGAAGCTGATGATCGTCCAATTGTCTGACTATTTGGACCACCAGCTGTGACACACCCAGGGGTGAGTAATGTGCTGAAACTGACCATATTGAGTTCAAGTTATTTGGGTTGCATAACCTGTGACGCAAGTTGAAGTGCGGCTATGCACAATGAATGAACGCTTTTTATGGCTGCGTCTGTGGCTGCCGAAACGGCTGTACAACTGCCTGTACTACTACACCATCTCCAGGCCTCGGCAAACTGGGTATTTCACAAAAAACCAGGTTCTGGTGGATCAAGGCATTCTCAATAACCATAACTAGGCACAGAGCCACTCGCTTGTTATTAACATCGACACAATACAGGAACCGAACGAATTGACAGGGTCGATAACGCCGTCTTTCTACAAGCGGCCTAATGGTTACAATCCAGCACCCGAAGAATCCGAGCCAAACGCTGTTCAAGTTGACATACTCAAAATCCAAAAACCAAGGCATTTGTACGTAACGTTACAAGTGCTTGCGGAGGCCTGACTATCACCGAAGGGAATAGGCGCACGAGGTCCTGACTCGTTGGATGTGCAGTTCTGGTGCTCTTGACCAGATTCTTTGGATGAGTCCATACAGTTTGTAGCGCCTCTAAGCACTGTGTCACTACTATATACCTCGTATATAGCAATGATGCAAGAACAAATGATACTCATTTGAGAATGACTTCTGATTCTAGATCTTATAAACTGACAAGGTAGATGTATCAGAGCGGTGCTTACAAGCTGTAGCCAGTTGCGACATGAACCGTTTCTATCCAGCATACGTGGTCGCATAATTTCTTCAACTTCCGGTTCTCGAGACTCGATGTGGTCGTTGTGCCTTGAAGAAGGCAAACAGCAAGATTTTGTAAGATGTTGCCTGCCAAGAGATGTTGGCTGCCAACATCTTACAAAATCTGTCAAGTTGACAGACTTTGCGTCGCTCGTGCAGGACTAATTTCAGGATACGTTTCCCTTACTAGAATGTACTGCTGTATTTCAGAACAAGTGACACGTAATACTTGTTGGGAGATAACTACAGTCTCCATTTTCAATATGATTCATTCTACAGTGGCGTTGGCCTTGATGTGGTATTATAGAAGAAGTCATCCGCGTGATACAGTGCGTTTCGCAAATACCGTAAGCGCGCATGGACTTGATTCCGGGTAGACAGTGCTCAACGGAGCGTACAGTACAGTACGGGCAATCGAATCAGCGAGCGGCTGACCATTTGCCTGGCGCACCAACACTCATGCAGTACAGTACGTTTTGCAATACAGTACAGTTCCAGCCAAACTACAGTACAGTAAGTATTCTACCTTGCATAATTTCCTAAAGACCGCGTTTTGCTGTGAGAATTCTGGTCGAACCAACAATGTGCGGTGTTTGGTGATTCAGCTCCATGGTGGATGCACACCTGGATCACAGCCTATGATCCGGGCCTGTGTGACACAGGCCATCCACAGGCTGTGTCTGAGACTGAAGTTGCACTCTTGGAAATACAGCTGTATGAGAGGCGGCCTGTCGTCACGTTGTTCAGGCTCGTATACATAGCCGGTACCGTTTTGGACCTCTTGCAAAGGCACATAGCCGGTACTTCATGATCCATTTCTCAAAATAGGATGCATAACGAAGACAACTTCCAAAATAGGAGATTTGAGACAGCAGCTCTTCAGCGGGTCGGATTTACAGTGAACGTATCGATAAATCCGACCGAGCAGGTCTCCTTGCACCCAACTTGCAACAGGAACAGTCAGATACCAGGGATCTCGTGCTGAAAATCGTGGCGAAATAATTCAGCTTGCAGCTGTCGCCGATGGTATTAGTACTACAGTAACTGTACTACGTAGTAGTATGTTTCGGTGGCAACGAGACCGGTCCGTAACGGACTTGTGCCACGCCAACGGACTCCGTTGGCGTGGCACAAGGGATCGAGGGAGCTGATCAAAACGCCAATCATCCATCAGGCACCGCAAACAAGATATTATAGTATACGGGTAGCGCTCTCGATGGTTAGTGCTTTTAACCTTGCTTTCCGTTTGAGGCATGGCAATCTTGTTGTTGTTGCATAACAGGCACGTGAATAACCGATACTATGTAGTAGTCGACAGACCTTATGAGCAAATCAAGGGTGCCACCAGCGCGCTCTCGACGCGGAGCACCGTGACGGCGGTTTCTAAGATCCACAGCTTGGCATACTCGGCGTTCTCGCTCGTGATCGACCCACACGCTGTGATGCTGCCACCGATGACCTCTCCGTCGCGGTCGCGCACTTCATCAAAGTGGTTCCTGCGGTGTATCGTGTCACGATCAGTCAGTCCCCCGTTCTGATGCTTCTACGTTCTGTCTAAGAGACACAGCGACGTACCAGAGAAAGTTTTGGGTCCAGATCACATCGGGCATCGCGAGCTGCACTTGCGGCGTCGGGATCGTGCGCATGCACATGACTTGCCCGAGCGCCGTGCGCAGGCGAAACTGGATGCAAATGTGGTGGCACGTCACGTCAATGCGAGGGTACTTGATGTCTTGCCGCAAGATCACAATGTCGTCCGAGATGCGCTGCAAAATGTGCATGTGGTATTTCGCCGACAAGCCCAGCATCACGCGGCGGTACTCGTTCTCGTTCCAGAAGATGTTCCAGTACGTCGTAAACTGCTTGGCCGGGTCGACGAACGGCACGTGCTTGGAAAAGCTGAACTCTAGAGTCGACGTCGACGGCTCGTGCCGGGTACGGTCGACCCAGCCGTTGAGGGTATACCCCGAGGAGACGAAGTCGTCGCTGAGGGAGAACCTCGTAATGGTCTTCATGCAGTCGTCGATAATGCGGTCGCACTCTTCCCGTGTGAGCGGCGTAAAGTACTGCCTCGAGATCGCATCCCAGCGCTTGATGTTCATGTCCCAGTCGTCTGGCGCCGGCTGCAGCACGAGATCGCGAATCACGGCCGCGGCGTTTTGGTGCTCGTACAGGCGTCGCTGCATCTGGCGGTGCTCCCGCTCCAGTGCGCGCATTTCCTTGGCGAGCGAATCCATTTTCGCGAGCAGCACTTTGGGCGGCGGCGTGTGGGGCGGCACGAGCCCGGCATTCTTGAGCAGCGAGCGTGCATTGTCTTGGAGTTTCTTGGGCAGCGTGAGGTTGTCGAGAATGTTGGAGAGCGTGGTGACTTCGTCCTGCAGAAGCTTGACGCGCGCCTGGCGCTGCTGGCGGGAGCGACGCTCGATGGCCGTACGGCGAGCGCGCTTGACAGGGTCACTGTCGAGTGCCGTCGTCGACGGGTTGAGGCTGGGAATCGATCCTCCTTTCTTGGCGCGGGTCGCTTTCTTCGTGGTCCCATTGGGCGAGCCAAGCGGCGAAACGACCGCGGGAGGAGCTACCGCCACGGATATCGGCGAGTTCACTGCACCGGCCGCCTCTACTTTCCTTGTCTCGCCCATCTTTGATGTCGACTTTGGAGCCCAAACAAGATGCGTGGAAAGCTCTACGGGATCAGCTGAGACCGTCGCGAAAAGCGCCGTGCGGTACGCAGCAATAATGAGCACGGCGAAGGGAACGACAGAACGAACGGCTCACGAGCCAGCGACTCCGCGATGGGAAGGAGAAGCAGACGGTGATTACACCGTGCAATCACTGTAAGTTCTTCCACTGGGAAATTAGAGACCAGTTCTACGGCACTCACTCCGTCATCTGGTCTCACAACAACAGTAGAACACTCACTCTGTCTGGTCTGAACCAGTGTGTGGGGTGGGAGCTGGATATTCTCACGTTCAGGCCGGTAATATATGGATCCTCCACACAAACGTTACTGTTTGAACCCAAGGGATCTTTGCCGTTCGTTTCTTACATCTGATACAAAACGTCGACTCGAACGTCAGGGTTAAATTCTTCATGGATTCTCCCAAATATGGACAAAGATCCATATCTTCGACAGAAGATGGAGTGTCTTGGTATGATACCAAGGCCAAAAAACTAAGACATGATTACAACAACACAGATTAGCACCAAAGGCGTCAAGGCGGTCCACCATGGTGACGGCGCGCTCTCGCAGATATACTAATGTTAGCCGGCAGCTGAGGACCACGATGGTCATGCCAAAACAGCACGTAACACAGTGTAAATTGAGATGATACCGTGTAGATTGAGTGTACGAACAGTGCAGTTTCGTATCATGTCCCTTCCACACGATATCTTTGATTTGGAGCACCAAGTACAGTATTCTACTCGAATACAGATGGGTTCTATGGCCCTCGCGCTGACAAGCAAGGGGCGATGCTCTCCGTGCCTATGAATATTTCGCCGACAAAATACCAGAGGCTCTAGGATTGTCATCTTGTATTTTAATACATGCCTCAGTGTCTGAGGCATCGGGTCGGACATCTCGCGGCGAAACGAGTCCACATGCTTGACTGCAAATTGTCAGGAAATTTTCGAGAGACTTCAATAAAGGACCGTGTCAAAGAGACTTGACATTACCGGTATTCTCGTACTTTTACCAAGACAACTACGGTACGGTACGGATGGTACCACAAGCGCATCATGCGTGCAGAAAGAAGTGAAGCCTCTTTCGCGTTGCCGCACCGTCTCCAGTCGCACCAAACGTCACCGTCTCCAGTCGCCCAAACGTCACACACTCTTATTTTCCTCCCCATGAAGATCCACTGGCTGTTTGCGGGAGACGATCTTCATGAAAAAATGGACGGCGTTCGCTCGTCCTCGCCGGCGGCATCGGCGCTGGTCGATCTTATCCCGACCGTGCTCGCGTGTCTCGACTACGATTCGGTGCGGCAGCTCTCAAGTATATGTCGAGCCGCTGCGCGATCGTCAATCCGCGCAGCGATGCTGGAGAGGTCCGTACTGCAGCTCTCGCCGTCGTCACTTGCTGTCCACGAGATGTTGCGCAGCATGGCGCTTCGGTCTCACCTCCATTCGATTGAAATCCGCGATTGTCTCACCTCGCCAGGCGGCATCCAGGATCTGGTGGAGCTGCTCATGAGTGTGCGACGCGTCACGTTTTCCGATGAACCCAAGCTGGACCAGGAAGTGCGGGACGAAGTCAACCGCCTTGGGTCTGAAGCGAGCACGGCAGACCTCCGGCGTGTGCGACGACGACTCAACCAAGAGCATCGAACGAGGTTTCCGCGCGAGTCGCCATTCGTATCCAACGTGCTCGAGCCGTGGTTCATGGCATTAAATCCTGCAAAGCTACTCGAGGTCGACATGGGCGGGTTGCAGATGAATGGGCTCGGCTGGATCCGGCGGTTCCCGTTGATAAAGAGACTGCAGTTCAACGCCTCGACAGATATCCCCTGCACCGAGTACTTGGAGCCATTACTATCTGTCCACAAGACGCTGGAAGAACTGGTGATCACGCAACTCGAGGTTCGCGATGCCAAAGAGTTAGCGGCGCTTCAGTCTCTCAAAACACTCGAGCTGCGGGTCGCCCACAACCTCGAGAATGTCGTGTTCTTGCGGAGCCTCACCAAGCTTGAACGCCTCGTGCTGACCGAGTTGAGCGTGGCGGATCTCTCACCGGTGCTGGACCTGACGGCGCTGAAAGCACTCACGATTGACTCAATTGTATCGGGTTCGGCAGTTTCTTTGGGCGAGAAACCGCGTGCGAAAACCTCGTGCTGTCCGGCGCTTCCGAATCTTGAGTCCCTGCAGGTCGTGTTCACGCAGACGAGAATGAATCGCTTGCTTGGCCACTGTCCAAGTCTCCAGCAACTTCACTTGTGCGACGCGAGACTAGGCACGTGGGCACCGTTGCGTACGCTCATGCGGCTCGAGCAGATCTCAATCAATGTCGATCAGATCGACGACTGGACACCGCTGGGCGAACTGCGACATCTGAAGCGGCTTGCACTGGACAGCCGACAGGGTCTCATTCGCAGTCGGCCGTTCGGCAACCGCATGGAGGCGTTAGAAGAGGTGGTTTCAGCCCCGTGGGATGACTATACGCCGCTCGTCCAATCCGCCCCTGCGTTGAGGGAGCTCCACTTGCTTGGATGGCGGTCTCGCGACAGCAGCTCGCTTGCCGCCTTGAAGCACGTAGTCAGCCTGCAGACGCTTCGCATTGCCTTCGTACCCGGTCCCGTGGAGCTCTCCACACTGGGGGAACTCCATCAGTTGAGACGCCTGGATATGTGGAACGCGTCGCTTGTCACGATCGAATTTCTTCGGGGTATGCACAACCTTGTCGAGTTGGACATAGCCAGTCCGTTCCGGGCGGGGGTCCAGATCATTAACTTTGCGCCGCTCGGGCAGCTCCAGGCACTCCAAACGCTTACCTTGAGTGGACGCCGCGAACTCAAGGATACTGACTTGGACAACATCTTGACGCAGCTGCCTATGTTGCGGAATCTGGACGTTGCCAACACCGGGGTCACGCCGTCGTTCCTCACAAAGTTAAGCCGCCGCTACAATACGGACAGAGCACGCTTCCCCAGTCGAAGAGAGGGGATCGCTAGTATGCGATAACCCGGGACGCTATAGCGTACTGCAAATGTGAAAGAGTTCTCGTTGAGGAGCTTTTTGAAGAATGGGAGACGCTTGCGCTGCCTGATATTGCCACTGCTGAAACTGATAGACTGATGGCAGTGTCATTCAGCGATGATCGGTGAGGGTTCTAAAACGATCCGCTTGAGCTTGCCGCGCTAAGTGGAAACGGATCACGTCAGATGTCGAATAAAACCATGCCCATAGAGCCTGTACACGGTACCTTGACGCAAAAGAGCCGTCCGACTTCTCCATCTCCTCCTCGGATTCCTCATCTTGAAGGCGCGCAAGTTCTGCCGCAGCTGCTCGTACCTCTTCCTCTCTTTTCTTCTGCTCTTCGATTTCTTGTTGCCGTTGCTTCTCAGCAGCTCGTCGAGCGAGTACACGCTGGCGATACACATCGAGGGCGTCTTCATCATCCTTCTTCTTGGCTTGTTCGGCGGCGATTCGGCGCTCCTCTTCTAACTCCTCTTCTGTTTTCTCCGTTGGCGGCGGCAAGGCAGTCTCAATCTTCTCTGCCTCCGTGACATGGGCCACCGCGTCAATTTGGTGCACCTCAGCTTCTAAAATTCCGGTCGTACTATTGTCTGCCGGTGAGTGTTTGCTTCTGTGGTCCTCTTCGTAATTCGCGCGACTGGGTTCTTCCGTCTCTTGATACCTGTCGTCGTGTTCACTATGGAAGCTTTCCTCGTCCGACTGGTCGCCGGTCGTCTGCTGTTCCTTCACAGCAACCGCTTCGGGCTCTTTGAATTCTTGCTTTTCGTGCTCTGCTTGTGTCTCCCGTACTGATTCTCCTTCGATGACGGAACTCTGATCAGCGACAAACTCGGTTTCGTCCTGCTTCTCATTTGTCCGACCAGCCGCACAATCAGTGTCTATCGAAGATACGGTCGTTGCAGTTGGCTCCCTCCGAGTCGCTCGAAGATCTCCCGCTTCAGCTTCCATGATAACCTGGCGTTGACGGCGTTCCTGCTCCTTCTCCTCCTCTTCTCGCTGTTCACGTAGATATTGCAGTCGCTGTGCAGCGAGGTCGGCCTCTTCTCTAGCGGCACGAGCTCTCTCTTCTTCGCGTGCCCGCTCTTGTTGTAGTCTTGCTTGCTCTGCTACTATTTGGTCGCCCAAAAGCTTCTTCTGCGCCTCTCTAGCTTCATCCAACGCCTTTCGCTGCTTTTCCAATTCTTCGTGAAGCCGTGCCTCTTGTTCCGCCACTCGGAGTCGACGTTCTTGCTCCAGTTCTTCGTCCTGCTTTGTGCGTTGCAATCGCTCCTGCTCCAGTTGTTTTTGGAATTCGCGACGTCGCTGCTCCATCTCTCGTTGTTCTTCATCTTCCCGTGCTCTCTTCTTGCGTTCAAACTCTCTCTGTTCCAGAAGCTCCCGCTCCAATCGTTCTTGGTCTCGTTTGATTTTCGCTACCTCTTCTTCTTCGTCAGACTTCTCCACTCCTTTGGTTTGCGCTGCGGGCGGATCTAAAACTTGCGTTGTATGGATGGCAGGAGCTGCTAGAACCGTCGCTTGTTGCTGACTTCCTGGTCCTCCCGTGCTCTGCATGGCCGCCATTTGTGACATCATCTCCATCATTCGCAGCAGAACACGATCGGTGTTGTCACCCGAAGAATCTCCGCCGATGTGGTTTCTCGAGGAAGACGAACCGCGACTTCCTCCTTGATGTCTCGTCGACATAGCTGATTGGGATTGCGCGAGCAGCGCATGGAGACTGCTGACTTCGTGGCGTAGTGTTTCGACATGTACCTTTTCGTCTTCGTATTGGGTCTGGTATTTCTCCGCAGTCGCCTCGCTTTCCGCCAGCCGTGACTGCAGTTCGCGTAGGCGGCCGACCAGTTCATTCTCCTTCCACCGCGCATCCTCACGCTCGGCTTCGAGTGCGTTCGCAAATTTCTTTCGTTCATCGACAACCGCGTTTGCCTCATTAAGCTTGACCGTAAGTAGCTCCTGCTGGAGCCCCTTCAGCTCGGCCTCCAATTGCTTCACTTGAGACGATTTCTCGGCCAGCACATCTTCGAGCTTGGAATGCTCCGCTTGGCTGGCCTTGAGTTCAGCCACAAGGCGCGCATTCTCGTACGAGAGACTCTTCATACTGAGCTTGTCTTCACTGACGAGTTGGTTCCGTGCCTCCGTCTCGGTGAGCAGTGCTTTCTTCTCGGCGGCCAGCTTTTCTGCTCGTCTTTCTACTGTGGACAACGCCGTTTGGGCTTTGAGCAGCTCGGACTCGAGAGTCGCGATTGTCTTGGCCATGTCATTCAGTGTCTCCTTGTCTTTGGCCACCCGTTTCACACCTTGCTCCAGATCGTGCTCTCGGACAATCAGCTGCTGCTCGCGCGCGCTCATGTCACTCTGCCACTGCATCTTCTCCAACTGCCACGCCCTCTCCTTTTCGCGCACCATGCCGTCCACTGCCGACTGCATGTTCTCTTCCCGAACCTTGAGACTCTCCTCGAGCAGCTGTAAGCGCTTCGACTCCATCGTTAACTGCCGCGTCTCTGCATTGTACTTGGCCTCAGCATCTTGTTGCCTGACGCGGAGCTTTTCAATATCCTGGAACACGCGCTGCCTCGCTTCGAATAGAGACGCCTCGAGCTCGGCCTTCTTGGTGGCAAAGTCCATTTCGAGGTCGCGTTCTCGATCGTGCAGTCGCTGCAGGCGATCGCGGTGTTCCTGGAACATGGTCGTCTTGAGCGTGTCCATCTCGCGCTCAAATTTCTTTCTCTCTTCGACGCGCATGAGCCCGACTGCTTGCGCCTGGAATCGCTCCATGTCTTGCTGCATACGCTTGTCACACAGTTCATCGTACTCTCGCTGGTACCGCAGCACACGCTCTTCAAACGACTGGGCTGACTGGTCGGTGGTCTTGCGGGTCGCACACTCGGCTAGGTACGTCGTCTCGACACGGCGCAGCTGGTGCTCCAATGCGAGGCGGTGGTCAGCCAAGTCCATGGCCGTTTGCGAGCCACTGCTCATGGTCGCCACGGAACAGCGACGCACTAGCTCCTTCAACAACACGGTGACCAATGGGACCGGCGGTGCCACGAGCGACGATGGGGACTGGTTCTCGTCGAGTACCAACAGTTGGCGGTCGGGGAGTCGAAGCATTTGCACGATCGCATCACGGGAGAGAAGCTGCTGCGGTCCGCCCACTTCCGGTACAAACACTGCCATGGTGTGTTCCATATTGTGGTGCTGCAAGTACTCGTGCATGAGTCCATGGACGAGCTGCTCGTGCACACTCCATGAGGCGACTCGCTCGTCGGCGTCCGCATTGTTTCCGCTGTCCACGTCGCGCGTCACTTTGCGGCCGTGCTGCTTGAGCTTTTCAATGAAGCGGCGGCGCAGCTGAGCCTACAGTCGCCATCATACCACACAGTGCACTGGAGTCAATAGAGGACCACTGGTTTCCCTTTGCATCGAGTCACTACCCGTATCGCTTCGATCGTTCCAGTGTCCTTGAGTGACTTGAACATCTCCTGCTTCAGCTCGTCCATCGACATCATACGCTCGCCCACGACGCCCCCGTCTCTGTCTGTCTCCATCGCCAGCGACGCGTCCAGCGAGCCGTCGTCGCTTGCGGCACTCGCCATGTTTCCCTTTCGCCACGGGAAAAATGAAATCTCCAAAGGAAACATTCCAAATTCCACGGACTGAAGGTACTCTACTAAATACGATTGGTGTATTTCCACCAATCCGAGTAACTATTGCTATGCATTTGGCCAATCAGGAGTCTACGACGATGTCGATGGGATTCGGCGTTGGCGACACAGCGGCAAGAGGTTCTTCTGCTTGGACACGAGCCGCAGCTCGCGGACCGTCGCGAGAAACTCGAAGAGGAGATTGCACAGTGTCGTGTTGGTCACAAAGTGTGCGGCGTGGCCGTGAGTGGGCGAACCTTGAGTCGAGTGCGTGGCATGGCGCGGGTGGTGAATGTCGAAGATGCGCAATTGCTTGTGGTCCACGCAATACTCCAGCTTTCTACAAGAGGACATTGCATATAAAGCATCGTTAGACACAGATCGCCAGGAGCGAGGAGCCCTGAGATAAGAAGGCAAAGACCTACAAGACTTGCAGCAGCACTTCAAAGCTTTGGACTTCGTCCTGAGTGAGCGCGACGTTGTCGAGCAGCACGTAGGCCAAGAAGACACTGAAGACGCCAATCGATTCGACTGGCGGCTCCGGACTTGACGGTGTCCACTCGCTCGACTTGTTGCGCTGCTCGCGGTGGTACTTTTGGATCAAATGGTTGAGAAACACGGGGAACGGGCGGTTCGTTTTCGCTTCGAATTCAGCTTCGACTGTTACCACACAAGGACACAGGTGAGTCCAAGATTCCATCCGATAGTTAGTGACGGACCATGCTCACGTACACTCACCTGGCTCCTGGAGCGTCTCAAGCGCGCGGTCACCTTTGTGGTCGTCTAAGTACGTGTGGAAGCGCGCACGAATGTCCTTCACAGTTTCTCTCAGCCTCGAGTAGCTGTTGACATAGTCGCGGGCGAGCTTTTGGAAGTGGAACGCTCGCCAACGGACAGTCTCGTCCTGTGATCGTCGCTCATTGCACGAATGACTCAGTTCCTGATACAGCGCCGGTTCGTCCTCGATGCGCTTGACATGCGCGGGGAATTTGTACTGGGTGACTTCAAACGTAAGCTCCTTGAAGGCCGAGTCCAGCGCGTCAAATCGCTTTGTGATGTCGTCGCAATTCTGGCGCAGTCGATTGATATCGCTCGACGTGAAGCGAAAGCCCTTGCGACCGCCACACACGAGCAATAACTACACCCACTCACGCTATGTTAGTTCCACAATCCATTGAAGCAGGTAAGGATAATGCGTGGAGACGAACATCGCTCAGCGTGTGGAGATACACACGTTCCGTGGAGCTACACAGATTCAGCTCGGTGCGCTCGTCCGGCGTGGGTTTGTGGTACCGCAGCGAATCGATTAATCTCATCTGCTGCGTCGGCGGGCGGATGAGATACACTGTGTCGTCGAATATCTGCGCGGCGCCATCACCATTAGCTGGACAAGGAACCGATCGACAGGAGACTGAGACGGAGGCATGTGCCTACCTCGAACAGCGGCTTCTGGACGACCTTGCGCAGCGCAGGAGCACCTGTACCGAGTACGGAAAACGGCGACGCATTTACAGATCCGTCTGTACCGCTGATAAGAGCAGCGAGGCTCACGGGCAGCCCAGGGCGTGTGCCATTCGCAGCCGACGGCGCCGGACAGGGCATCTCTTGGGGCATTTTCACGACCTCTTATTTTGTGAACCGAGCGTCTTCAATCGCAGCCACTTCGCAAAGAAACTGGGCGAGATTGAACGCGTTTCTATTGGTCTAAAATAGATATTATCTACCAATAGAAATAGTAAATATGTACCAGAAATATGGTACTGAAAGTAACGTTTCTCCCGCGACGCTTCAAGGTCAGCAATTGCAAAATGGACTTTGACGGACGAGCAGCGCGGCGGCCGGTGCCGCGGCAGATGGACGTGAGTGACTGGAATGTGGACGTTAATGCCCGCAACAGTGTTTCCAGTTCTGTCGGCGCGTACCAGCGCGATCGTTCAGTGCTGGATGTGCGTTCAGCTGCAGCGGATCCAACGAGTCGACGGCTCTCATCTGGCGACGAGCTACGCACCGACGTGCGCAATATGCTGCGACCAATGAATCGCTACGACTCAACAAGTACCACAACTCGGACAAGGGAAGAATCGCCGGCGTATGCATCGTCGTGGAGACTGAGCGAGACGACGAATGCGCGTGCGTCTGCGCCACGGCATACTAGTACACGGCAGCCCGAGCGACTCCTTGAGTCGGAACCGGGTCGGCAACGCCCGCAACCACGTTCAATACCTAGTGCTCGACGCACTGGAGAATCGTTTCGGGGCGTACACGCGTACAATGGTACGTCAGATACAGAGTTGGGACCACGAGCTTCTGCGTTGGGAAGAGAACGAGAAGCAAATCCAGGAAGCAATGAAACGACACCTGTTGTGACGAGAGAGGGGGCACCGCGTGATTTCCACCAGCGTACTCCCTCCTTGATCGAAAGGTCTCCACCCCAAGAACAAATTCGATATGCCAGTCCGGCAAGCACCATTCGCAGCGATGCGAGTACGATGCTCACATCACCACCGTATACACCATCCGCCACTGACTCCCCAGCTTCGATTGCGCAGTCGATTGGTACGCCCCCGTATACTCCCTCCAGCAGCGATGACACATCAAGTCGACATCCATCACTCGAGTCGCCGCCGCCTTCATTTTACCCCCACGCAACGCAAGACCCAACCCGCACTGTAGCGACTGCGACCAGTTCGTTGGATGGAGACGCGGAATCTACTTATATATCGACGTCAATGACAGCATCTGACAACTCAATCGCTGCGCCATCTTCCACTGAAACCACCACCACGATATCGCCTCGTCAACAGCGAGAACAGCTCTACGACTTTCGCCGTACCATGCGCCAAGTATTTGCTCGTGTGGATGAAATGGTGGATCAGCATCGCGATTTGTTCAAGAGCGACGCGCTTTCGGGCATGCCCGTCTTCAATTCAGCCGCCGCCAGCGAGACCGCCAGCTTTACTAACTCAACGTTTGAGCAGCTCACGAATCTTCGGCAGCGATTCGAAGAAATGACGGCAGCGTGGGCGAATGCAGCGTTCACTCCGTCCGACTGGGATCGTTTGGCTTCACGACGACAAGTCAGGGAAGATCCGTCGCCAAGTCACATCAGTGATTTTACGGTGGACGAGTCGTCAATCTCTTCTCGAACCACGGACTCTAAAAACGACGACTGGTCTGTCGAGGACTCGACATCTTCGGCCTCGCCACCGGCGTCCTCACGAACGCCGCCAGACATCTGCCACCGCACCCAGACCCGGACACGATGGGAACCAACGCTTTCGTCGCTCACGAACGACGACGACGATTCTTCCTCTTGTGCTTCTTCTTCATTGCCCGCATCAGTCTCAGATGCATGTTCCTCCTCCGTCCTGTCGGAACTGCCCACAATCTCCCGGCCAAGTACAGCAAGCTCGTCTGCACCATGCACGAGAGCAAACGTCTTTGATGGTGCGCCCCATTTGCTGGGTTCCAACAAAACTGGATTGTTCACGAACACACTCGCATTGTGTTCTTGCAGATTTCGATCGACGTATGGAAGAGATTCGTGCGTCGCTAAACGCCATCGCTCGTGAGAAGCCTCGCTCCCCGTCATCACGAACTCAAATCTCCACCCGGTCATCCATCACCAGCAGCGCCAACAAATCTCGCATCCCGTCTGAACACGACGGTGACGGCGGTGAGAACAACGTGTGCTTCGGCAATCGAACGGTATGGCATCCGCCGCAGGACAATCACCAACCGGCCACGACTCGACACGACCGTGAAGCCCGGTTGCGGCAGCTTCTCCGCGAGCTTCAAACCACAGGTGAGCGCCTCGACCTCGACACGGATTCGTCCTCGTCGGCGGTATGCGTAAGAGAGAGATAAGCTGTGATTAATTGCATCCTTCTTCACTGTTTTTCCTGGATTTATTTCTTGCTCTTGATCTGAAAAACCAGTACGCTGAACTCTTTCCTCACTGCGATCTTCTTCAACATGCACGCATCTCCATTGACGCTAGAATGGCTACAGTACCTCAAAGCGCGAGTCACGCACAGCTCATTTTCCGACTTTGCCTCAGCTATCCGATTCTGTACAGTATGTTTTGCTCTGAACTTCGGTGGAATGCCCTTCGATCTGAATTTCTGCGCCCATGATGACTTCGGAATGTCTTCCGACCTTCCGAATTCCGATCTTCTGAAACAGACGAGTTATCATGGGACACGCACTCAAGCGGCGCGAAATTTTGGCCGGAAGTCTTCGTACCCATCGGTCCGAGACTCGTCTTCATGGAGATCTTCCGGCCATGAGCCCCACTTATTAGTGGCTACGATCCTACTAAATCGGACTTCAACCCCCAGTTATATTGTAAGTTGATGTCATTATAATGGGTTGGTTTTATGTAAACAGGTGCCGTCGTTTCGAGGCAAAATTGGCCCATCTCGTCGTGCTGAACGCCTTGAGGGCAGACAGAAGTTTGGTGAGGGGCAAAGAGACAGCACCATTGGAGACGCAGCCATTACCAATGCATTTAGAAGCGTGGATCCAGGAAGGAGACGCCATGTTCATGGCGGCACAACATGAACATGGAGGTCATCGCCCGCCATTTCCATTGTAACCATCTGGTGCACAGTGGCTCGCCTTTGCGAACACAGCGCAACCCACCCACCCAACCGGAAGAGAGAGATATTAGACAGCTTTCTCCCGCACAAGAATAAAGACCAGCGCTGCACGTGGACTCCCAGCAGCTCAAGCGACACCTTCCAGCATGCTAGCGCGTTTGTCCCACACGAAACCGGATGAGAAGCCCAAGGCTGAGAAGCCGAAGGAAGATCAGCGCAAGGATGACAAGCGCAAGGACGACAAACCCAAGGATGACAAGCCCAAGGATGACAAGCACCAGCCCGACAAGCGCAAGGCCAGGCCGAAGTCCAGCAAGTCCCCCGCGCCAGTAATGCCGACGCCCGCACGGCTGCTGCTGCGCGTGCACTCGGCCAAGGCGCTCCACAGCGGCGCGTTCTCGCAGGGTATCTACTGCAAGCTGTACGTCGGCGAGACAGCCATGGTCAATGGCAGCGAGAAGGGCCTGTTCAGCAAGATGGCGGGCAACCAAGACGGCGACCACGGCGACAAAGACGCTGCGGCGAATGGCGGTGAAAGCGCAACGCACCGCATTTTCCGTACCCGCACCGTGCCGGCGCCCGCCGACGCCGAAAGCGTCGCTCTCTGGGACGAAAACTTTGATGTTTTTGTACCCGATGCATCCAAGGACATTTTGAGCGTGCGCGTCAAGAGTAAGCACCGCCTCTTCCCGGCCGTTTTGGGCGTGTGCGCGATCCCGCTGTGGCAGCTCAAGATCGGCCACAGCGTCGACAAGTGGGTCGCGCTACTCAAGGGCACGCGCGAGGTCGCGACTCTGCGCCTCCAGATCGTGCTCTCGCCAATCACCAACCCGGATAAGCTCTCAGAGCGGTCCAAGTCGGACCTGCAGGCCGACATCAAGACGGCGCTCGCGGCAAACCAATCGGCCGAGGACGCGATCGACCGCTTGATCTCCTCGGGCACGTTCAAGCATAGTCGCAATGGCGGCACCGCCATCGTTTTGCCTGCCGACCCCGACGAATTCCTCCAAGAATACAAGAAATGCAATGGAGAACTGTTCCACGGCAAGAACGAGAACGAGAACAGAACATCCAAGGGTGATGATGGAGAAGAACCATTCTGCCAGAAGAAAAACAAACACAAGGAAGACAACGCGAAGAAAAAGGAAGAACAGTTCCAGCAGAAGAGCGGGCGGCGCCAGTGATGATTGCGTCAAAGGATCACCCGCCCACGGCGGCAGTGTCCAGTGCGTGAGGTCAGAAATGCGGTGACTGTGGTCAGTGGGCAGACGGGAAGTCGTGGGTCGCAATGCTGTTTTATACTGTATGAGATTCGAGGCAAACGTTGTGTGGGTCGACTACAGTACTGCACTGTGTGCTGGACGGTCGCTGCCGCTGTTCTCAGCACTTTGATGTGGTCAGTGCGAGTGTAATTCTTCTTTTCTTTTGCCTTCAACCTTTCGACTTGATACCGTATTGGGTACAGATCACTGCTAATGCCGATTTTTACGTCAAATACATACTCTGTTGTTATTCCAAATCATGGTTATGTCACTCTCAAATAGGGGTTTTCTGGGCATTGTTAGGTACAGCAAGAATGAATGCTCGGATTACCGCACCCATGGCTGTGGCAGATGGGTGGGCCGCAAAGCGCTTTGTGTGGAGTCGCCCCTCGTAATGGAGAGTTCATTCCACAAATTTACGTGAAGTCGCTGCGTCTCGAATGAGTTCTCGCCACTCGACCTCATCTTCCAACGGCGGCGCCGCTGGCTCAGGCTGGACCGGCGCGCGCCACACGATCTTTCTGCGCGTCCACTCGGCCGACAAGCTCCAACTCTCGACGTCGCAGTCGTCCTACTGCAAAGTCTACATTGGCGAAACGCCCGTCGTGGCGTCGACGGCCAACATGTCAAACTTGCTCAACGACAAGCCGCTTCCGGACCACCGCGCGTTCCACACCAAGGTCACCATGTCCAAGCTCAAGACCACGGCGCTGTGGAACGAGAAATTTGAAGTGCCCGTGGATAACATCAAGAAGCAGATCCTGAGCATTCGCGTGAAGAGCCACCACCAGCTCTACAGTCCGTCGATCGGGTCGTGTGCGATCCCGCTCAAGCAGCTCAAGACCAATACGACCATCGACCAACACTTTCCGCTCTTCAAGGGCAGCACGCCGTGTGGCACGATCCGTCTGCAGCTCATGATCCGCGATAACCAGCCGGGCCGTGGAGAAGAGGAAGTGAGAGAATCCAAGGTGGCGAGGAGTCGCGTCGCGAGCGACGACGCGAGCAAGCAGCGCCGCCGCGAGCAGGAGGCAGAAGAGAAACAGCGTCAGCAGCGCGAAAAGCTCGAACAAGAGAAGCGCCGCATCGAACAAGAAATGGAACGTCTCCGCATCCAAGAGGAAGAGCTCGCACGCCGCAAGTTAGAAGAAGAAGAGCGCCGCAAGCTAGAAGAAGAGCGCCGCAAGCTTGAAGAAGAGCGACGCGAGGCCGAGCGTGCTGAAAAGGAACGTGAAAAGGAAGAAAAGCGCCGCCGCAAGCAGCTCGAAGAAGAAGAACTGGCCAAGAAGCTGCTGGCAGAAAGCATGCTGCGCAAGAAGGCGAAGTCCATCTCGTCGGATAACCAGGCAGAAGAGGTGGACAGCAAATCGCGCACGTCCAGCAGCTTGACCGTGCTCACGGCGGATGACCCTGAAAGTGGCCGTCTCTCAGACGGTGCGGAAGGCGAGCCCCTACGTGAAAGCAGCAAGTCGGTTCCTGCCATGAAGACGCGGCGATCCAGCCCGGGCGAACGCCGACGCAGCTCCACCATGTCACTGCGAGACGTGATTGACGAAGTCGTGCAGGATGCATTGCCCTCCGATTCAGACTCGGATTCGAATGAGCTGGACACTGAAGACGAGCACGAGTTTGTCCGCAAGATGGCCAAGCTAAAGCTTAAGCTACTCAAGCGCAAGAAGCTTCGCCAGTCGATGTCGCTCGAAAAGGACAGCGCCCGACTCAGCTCGCTCGAGCTCGACAAGGAAAAGTCCAAGCCCAAGAAGAGCAAGAAGCACCGCAAGTCTTCAATGACGTCTTCGGATTCTTCTTCTTCGTCGTCGTCTTCCTCCTCTTCGGAGGATGAGTACAACGTGCGCAAGTCCAAGAAGAAGAAGAAGCACGCGAAAACCAAACAGCAACAGTCCTACTCATCATCGGACGATGATGACCAGAAGCGCCAGTCTCGAATGAAGGCGAAAAAGAACAAACAGGACGACGGTCTCATCAAGGTGCTTGCGCCCGGCGAGATTTTCAAGAGAACGGGCGGTGGCCAGAGTGACCAACTCTCGATGGGTCAGGTCATGGAGGCAGCCATGAACGTTGCGAATCTGGCCGCGGCCGATGACGACGACGATGTCACGGAGACGGTGGCCGGCACGGTTGATACGCTCCAGAGCCTCGCGCCCATTGGCAGGTTCATCGGTCGCAAGATCCACGAGGCGTCGGCCAAGGTCGCGCAGATGAAGGAGAAGGAGCAGCCCACCTATTACTTCTGAGTCAGTAAGTGTGGGGCTCACAAAGTGTAGCCATGTTGAGTGAGAAATCAAGTGTTTTTAACCTTGTATATCCGTTAATTGTTGAGAGTGATCCGCGCGACAGGACAACATTCAGTGAGAGTCAAAGCGACGGTCCCACTTTCGTGTGGTCGGAATATTCCAAATCTCACCGGTCATCTCACCCACGAGACCAAGTGGCCAGTGCAGGATTTTAACTCCTAAAATGCGCTTTTTTAAACACAAAAAGTGTTTTTTGAGTTCTTACACCCGTAAAAAGCGTTTTTTATACCCTTTTCGCCCCCTGTGGGTTCAATCGATCGCCGGGGTGCCGAAAACTCAGGTCATGTTCTGGAGCGGGAGAGGAGGCAACCACCAACTCCCCCAATCTGCAATCGGACAGTTCGTGAAGACGCGCGCTCCGTTCCATTACCGACAGGCGTGGAAGACCCCCTGTCTCTCTCTGCCTTTAGAACGCCCCTCGGACGACGCGCTGGACGATTTGCAAGCGAACCGCGTCGCAACGAGTGTGTGACGATCCCTAGAAGTTTTTCAACTCGCTCATCATCATGGCGGGTGCGGAAATCTGTACGTTGTCCGTGTGTGTGTACTCGGCCGAGCTCGAGACGGCCGCCAACGGCGCGTACTGCAAGGTCTACGTCGATGCGAATGACCGTACGAAAGGCTCGGGCGGCGCATCGTCAACCGCCAATAGCGACGCGACGTCGCCCGACACGACGGCTGGCAGCGACCACGGGAACCCCGCGCCAGCGCGGTCGTTCCACACGCACGTTGAGAAGAGCGACAAGAAGACGTACCTGCCGACGTGGAACGAGACGTTCACGATCGACGTCTATGATCGCCGTAACGAGATTCTCACGGTCCGATTGAAAAGCAAAAAGCTGCTTCACGTCTCCGTCGTGGGTGCCTGTGCGATTCCGCTCTACCAGATCCCGACGGGACGGACCGTGGACCAATGGTTCCCCGTGCAGAAAGGAGGCAAGAGCCGCGGCAAGCTGCGACTGCAGATGATGATTACGTTTCCGCAGGCGCCGCTGGCTGGCGTGGGCCAGCGCTCGCCTAGCTTGGACCCGCGCCGCTATGAGGTGCGGCGTAGTATGGACCAGCGCAGCTCGGGCGGCTCGGCGTCGCTGCACCAGCGTCCATCCTCGCTCTCGTCGCCGCCGTCCGAATACACGACTCCGTCGGCGCGTCCCGCACAGGCGGCACCGGTCGCGATACCAAATGGAAACGGTTATGGAAATCAGCACGAACCGCCGCCGCAGCAACAACAACAAGAGAAGGCGGCGTACCGGTATGAGCCCGAGGACGAGCCGCTCAAGGAGAAGGAGAAGTCGCCGCTCAAGGAAGAGAGCTACGAGATGTACAGGCCCGCGACGAACCCTCGGTTCACGGATCTCGAGAGTGACGATGATGATGAGACGGCATTCCCGCGTGTGGCTGAGCTCCACCGCTTGGAGAGTGATCTCATAGGCGAATCCTCGGACGAAGAAATGGACCCGGACGTGCTGAACGGACCACCCAAGTCGCCGCTGTATTTGGAGCCACTGACGGAAGACACTTTCAGCGAGGAACACTCGACTTCGTTTTCGGCAAAGTCGGCAACAGCGATCGTGGCCGACAATAGCGAGTCGCTGGAGATGGTGGACGAGAAACCTATTATTCCAGTGGACGCTGTTTCCGTGGAAACTCGCACATCGGTCGAGATTTCGCGTAAGATGACGGAGACCATGGTCAAGGAGAGCGTGGAGGAAGGAATTTCTGTCAATAGTCCGACGCACAGTGACCTCTCGAGTGACGTGGCAGTCGGCCAGGTCGTCGCGATTGCCGAGGACGAAGGTCAACGGTACTCGAGCTCGTCGAATGAAGAGCTACGACTGCAACTGCCGTACCCGGATGAGGAAGAAGAGAAGCCAGAAGATGTGCAGAGTTTGGGATCCGGTAGTGTCCACGAGGGTATTCCCATCGAGATTGACGACGCGAATCCGTTTGTGGAACCGGCGTCGCCCAGCCACTCCAGCCATGAGGATCGAGATGAAGCAGAGGACAAGGACGACGCTGGTTCGTACGGCACGCCGCGAGGGTCGCTCTTGTCGGATGGGAACCAAAACGAACTTATCGACGAGCAGGACACAAGTGCGTCGAGGACGACGTCAGTATCCGGGTCGCGTAATGAATCCTTCTCGTCTCCACGAAACTCGTGGGTGAGCGAGAGCATGCAAGTCGCTCATGATGCTGCGTCGCCTCGTTCCTCGTGGGTCAGCGAGGAGGTTTTGGACGCCGCGACCGCACGGATGACTGGGCGTGACAAAACGTGGTCCGGGACGTCGTGGATTTCAGAAGCTACTGCCGGCGACCAATCTCCTCAGAAGGACACCTCGCCGCGCTCGTCATGGATTAGCGAGCACTCGGAGACTCACGCTGCTAGTGCGAAGAACTCCGGACGGGACAAGTCGTGGTCGGGCACCTCGTGGATCAGTGAAGAGCAGCATTCAGCGAGTGTCGTGGTGGCGGCCACCGTTCACGAGGAATCGTCTCCGCGCCACTCGTGGGTCAGCGACAAATCTGATATCCATACGTCATCGCAAACGCAAACTCGTCTCACTGGGCGAGACAAGACGTGGTCAGGTACTTCTTGGATCAACGAGAACGATAACTCGAGTTTTGTGGATGCGACCGGACCACGCTCGTCGTGGGTCAGTGAAGATGGCAAGTCTCAGGTTGCTGGTGAGGAAAATGATGCTGCCTCGCCACGTCACTCATGGGTCAGCGAGTCGGTGTCTGAAGCACCTGCTCGGCTCACAGGGCGAGACAAGTCATGGTCGGGCACGTCATGGATCAGCGAAAATGACAACTCGAGCTTTGTGGAGGCGTCCGGTGCTACGGACAAGTCGCGCTCACAATCAGTGGTTAGCGAAAGTAACGAATCGGAAGCGAATTCTGACTCGTTTGACGCCGTGACCGACACGACGGCACGCACGTCGTGGATCCATGAAGACGGCGCCGCACCACCGCCGCGTCGCACGGGCCGTGACAAGTCGTGGTCTGGTACTTCATGGGTCAGCGAGATTGATAATACGAGCTTTATCGACGCCACGGGACTTCGTTCGTCGTGGATGGGTGAAGATGCTGACGCCGAAGCTGCGAAGAATGCATCGTTTTCGCCTCGCCACTCATGGGTCAGTGATGCTGACACCGAGTCCTTGGCCCGTCGCCCTGGTCTTGGGGACAAGTCGTGGTCTGGCACATCGTGGGTTAGTGAGGACGGTGATGACGTCAGCGACAACGCGGCAGCGGCGGCATCTCGTCACTCGTGGGTCAGCGAAACTGTCTCTGAGGCACCTGTTCGCCTCACAGGTCGTGACAAGTCGTGGTCTGGAACGTCGTGGGTAAGTGAACATGACACGACGAGTTTTGTGGATGCGTCAGGTCCGCCTCCGACGGGGTCTCCTCGTTCTTCGTGGATCAGCGAGGCAGCCAGTCCTGTCCCCGACTCTAGAACGTCGTGGATCAGCGAGGCCGTGCCCGAAACCTCAGAGCACGCATCCCCTCGCCACTCTTGGGTAAGTGAAGCTGGTCAGTCGATTGCCGTTGATCAGAATGATCGTACTTCCTGGGTAAGCGAGAGCGCTGCATCGGAAGCGTCACGGAGGCCGGCGTCACCTCGGACGTCGTGGGTCGATGATAACACTGCGTCGCCTCGCCATCGCCTGTCGTCGTCGCAGACGTCATGGATCAACGAGACGAACTCGCACTCATTCGTGAGTGAATCTCTGCCACGCCACTCGTTCGTGAGCGACGGCTCGGTGGAAGACGAGGTGATACCAGCTACTGAGACGTTGACGGGAGTCGCGATCCTCCCTGCGCCGGCGCAAGACTCAGTGGAGGTGTCGTCGCCTCCTCGGGTGTCAGTGCTCAGCGAGATCTCCGATCTCATTGAAGGAACACCAGGTGCGTCGCCTCGCTCCTCCATTTCGGCCGTGCCGTCAAGCCAAACAGACACGTTCGTGTCGGAACGTATCTCATCGACATCGAGTATGGAAATTACAAGCCACCAGCAAGATATCGGCCACAATGGCTCACCGCGCGGATCGTATTCGAGTAATGAAGGCAGTCGACAGGAGGAGCGACTATCGCTCGATGAACCACTGGCATCACCGTCCAGTGGTGGAGGACGGTCGAGCGGATACGATGCCGACAATATGGAGACCTCGACGACACGCAGCAGCTCGTTGTTTAGCGACCAAGCCCCCGACCGTGATCTCGACGTTGGTCGTGAGACAGAGGAGACGCCACGCAGTTCGTCTTCCTCGTTCGTAGGCGACGCGTACGATCATCCATCGTCTTACACGGATCTGACGCGACCCAGCAGCCTATCCACTGCCAGTGTTGAGAATATTGTTGTTCGCCGGGACAATGCCGAGATGCATGCTGAGGCGGTTGCCGAAGCGGCGCGGTACTCGTCTTCCAGTGAAGACGGTCGCAAAGAGGACTTTGACAGTTTTGACATCCCCAGCGTGTTGGAAATCAAGGCGCCTCCGCCGCGGCGCTACTCTTCAGCGAGCGAAGAGGACACTGTAGACCGTAGCAGCAACGCCGTGTACGATGACTTAAGTCCGGCCGGACGCAGCCAATCGTCGTCAGTGGCCGCTCGGGACGAAGCACAGTTTTCCGCGTGGACCGAAGCGACCTCTACGTATGGTGATTTCTCGGACCCTATGCGTCGTGGGTCGGAAGTCTCAAGTGTTAGCGACATGTACGATGCGTCTCCGCGAGGAAGCGACATTCTAGAGTCGCAAACGCGCGTGTCGATCGACTCGTCACGTAATAGCTCGGTGTCGTTGGACATTTCGGAGACTGTGGAGAGCGATACCGTGAACGGGTTGCGACGCTTTGTCAGCGTGGCGAACGTATTGGTTGAGCCGTACGATGAGGACGACACGCCGCGCAGCTCCGAGTCGAACGACGCCGTCCGGTCGACGCAATTGGCGTCTGTGGCCACGACGTCAACGTCGACAGTCGTCGAGGAGGTTAAGGTCACGGTGATTGAGGAAGAGGCTAAGCCAGCACCGGCCAATCCGTTTGTCGAAGATGGTTCATCGTCAAGCTGCGAGGACGATGCACAGCACGGCGTCGTCGTCATTGAGACTGCAGACCAGCTCGACGATTCCATGCCGACAGCCACTATCACAACCACAACTACGACGGTAGTTGTCGAGGAAGCCGTCGAAGAAATCACGTCATCGCGTGCCGCTTCTGTGATGAGTGCCGACTCGAACGTCATGACTACGGAGGTACAAGTCGGCAGTGTCGTGGTAACCCACGAGTCTATCGATGCTGGAAATGCGTCTCCAGTATCCTCGCTGTCAAGCGGAACCGCGCACGACCCCGCGGTGGACAGCGTCGCCACGGTTTCGATTGTCGTCGAACATGCCACGAAACAAATCGAACCGGAAGTAACCAAGTCGGCCCCAGCTGTGCAGGACTTGACCAGTAAAGCTGTTGCCGTCTCCTCGGCAATCCCCGTCCAGGAGGCCATGGAGATCTCAACCAAGACGTCAACCCCACCAGTCGCGACATCGCCTGCACCAGCCCCTCCGGTCGCCTCGCCGCCAGCACCAGCACCGCTAGTCGCGTCTCCGCCAGTACCAGCACCATCAGTCGCGTCGCCGCCAGCACCAGCACCAGCAGTCACGGCACCGTCTGCACCAGCCCCGTCAGTCGCGACACCGCCAGCGGCCGCTCGTACTGTGGCGTTCTCTGCGGAGGAAGAGACCAAGTCGGCACCCTCCTCACCTTCAACGTCGCGGCAGAACCTGCGTGGGGATCACATGCTGGTCAGCATGGGGTCCACGCTCACGCGCGCGCAGCTGCAGTCCGTTGCACTTGACTACTTGCCGTCTGACGACGAGAGCGACGACGATTCGGGCGATTCGGGCGAGTTCAACTTTGATTCGGACACGGATGAATAAAGTAGGGGCGATACACATATAATTGGAAAAGTAATACATTTTGTGAATTGCATATGGCTACATTAATTCATGTGATGGGCCGTGGCTTAGAGATTGATGTGGCAACATGTGGGGCTCACATTGTGAGCCCCACGCAGATGCTGATTCTGGAAGAGAAGACGATGATTATTGTGGCGCATTTGGGCTAGGTGTTGAAAACAACTGCCACGGTTCAGCGGCACGACGGCGTTCGGTCATAATGTGGTGTGGCATCTGTTCCATACACAGTGCATGGCGCCAATGATAGAAGTTGATGCGTCGTGGAATGTGTGGGTGACCGAGGAACTAGGGGTTGTGAGTAATAGAGATTCTGTGGTGCCAATGCAGTAATCCGCAGATCAGTTGATCGACGGTTAAATGGTATTTTTACACGGCGACGAGCTCTGATTTGATGCCCGCCCTCAGTGAGGACGGGCATCGTTATACCATCTTCCCTCTTCTCAGATTTACGAGGGACGTCGGGCAGCTCCTGGCTGACAGATAGACAGGAGCTGGCCGACAGCAAGTCACCTTGCTGAGCTGACAGCGAAGCATCAGCTGATAGTCAGTCTGGGGATAATAATGTTATGTCGTCCCTATGTGGCCCTACGGCAGAGCATTTGTCAATTGAGATGCCGCAGTGACCGGAAGGATGTGTACGGACCACGGGTGCTTCTACTGGTGATAACCGGCTAATTCAACTGTCCAACGTTGCATTCTCGACAGTAGTCATTACCCGAATACGGTGAGATGTCGAACTATACGCTCCACATTATACTAAAATAAGGTATAGGCTGAAGCGTTTAGATATGACTCGGAATTGATTCAGTCGACGTGTTTTGGAATTACTCCCCCAAACCGCCTGGTAAACCGGAACCGCGAGAGAGCACATCTGTATTTCACCCCTCCCCAAATCCCGAATGTCTTCCCAATCTTCATCCCACCAATCAACGAGTCTCAGGAACATCTCTTTTCATACAACTGCACAACGCAGATTTCTTGAAGCGGGGAATTCCGATTAGGGTCAGGGCCCGCAGATACGGTACATTATGAACTTCGAAGAGGAGAAAAGAGAGTGGTCTCGTTTATTTGTTTTTCCCACTGCGAAAAACCCTCGACAAAAAAAGACTACCAACACCAACAACGTTCCAACAGAAACGGCCTCCCTCCCGTGGTTGTTGGCGTCCATATTCCCCAACACCTGCGACCAAACCAACGGATAAGGGGCCAATTCTCCTACTCGATGGAACGCCGGCGCGCGTCGTCGCCGTCGCGCCGCAAGTACCGACTCCTGCTACGCGTATACGCGGCCGAGAACCTTCGCCATGTCGCGTCCCAAGGGACGTTCTGCCGTGTGACGATTGAAGAGGGCGAGACGCCGATGAGAGGGAGCGCGCGCGCGAGTCTCAAGCGGCTTCTCCAAGGCTCGGCCCGCGCCAACGCGCTGGAATCTTCGGACGATCCGTTGGCGTCGCTGCCGCCGCGCATCGTCACCACGCAGGTCCAAAAGTCTCTGCACGGCAAGCCTATATGGAACGAGAAATTCGAATTACCCGTCGTGGATGCGTCGCACGAAGTGGTCCATTTCCGCATCAAGAGCGCGCGGGTCATGTCAGCACCAATCATCGGTGGAGCGTCCGTCATGCTCAGCGACGTCCCCACGGACGCGACCATGGACCGGTGGTTAAATCTATTCGACTCTAGCAGGAAACCCGCGGGCAAGCTGCGAATACAAATGCGGCTCTCGCTCATGAACTCGTCAACTTCGTCCTCGTCGCCCAAGCCATTTCCGGCATCAATGCCGTCTCCAGTTTTTCGGCCGCGATCTTCCACCGCTGGTGGCGCCATGGCCACTACCACAACGACGGCGGCGGAAGAGAGGGATACGTACTACCAGCACCCACGGCGAACGTCCAACATTTCACCAACACCGTTGCCGAGATCCAACCGTCGCGGTGCGATCATTGCGCCCCCCATCGGAGGCGTTGCCACGTTCCGTCGGTCGTCGACGCTCTCGCGGAGTATGTTGGAAATGCGCGCGAGTGGCTCGACGACTGCGAGCGATTCGATCAGCTCGGACCATTCCCACCCTAACGACAGCGTCGTTACGCCCTACACACCCAGCTTTAACGACTCGTTTGTGGAGACTCCTACAGCGAGCTCGTCGCCATTGACCAACAAACAACGCGATCCACCAACTCCAACACAAACACCGCCGGCCAGATCGACGCCAACACATCCCACTACAGCAGTACGAGACTCGGACGTGAGCTTTGCGAGCAGTCGGTTCACAGGACTGAGCGACCGTGCCCGATCGACTCCCTCTGCAGCAGTACGAGACACGGATGTGAGCAGAGCGAGCAGTCGGTTCACGGGATTCAGTGGTCATGACCGGTCAACGGCCGCGTTCTCGACGTCGAGCCGCGACACGGAACTCGGTACGTTGTGGAGTTCTGTATTGGGATAGCGTTGGGAGGAGTATTTCTTGACTTGGTATTTATATGTAGATGATCTCGCGAACAAGTACATGACCAAGCCCACGCGAGAAACTACTATCAACCCCGTACCGGAAGAACCTGAAGCTTCCAGGAAGTCATCTAGGGGGACCCCCGCCGCCAGTCGGGACGATTCGTACGCTAGCCTCAAAGCCAGCTTTTCCATGCCGGAGGTGGTGCGTGGTTCGATGATGATGCCGCCGCCCGAGAGTGCGTGGGAGTCGTCGTGGGAGACGCCGTCTCCTGTTGGTCGGGCTTCGTCCATGGTATTCGGCGAGTCGGAGAAAGAGAGCCCCGACACGTGGGAACTCACCCTGCCTGGTCGCAAAAAGAGCACAGCTGTGACGCCTTCTACTGCCAACCCCGACACTGGGAACACCTGGGAGTGGGAGACGCTGTCTCCGCGTTGGTCGTCAGATACTGTGCCATCTCCGATAGAGAAGCCGGTTAGTCAAGACCCCTCTGCTGTACACGGCGCTCCCAAAAAGCGCCTGCCCGTCCCGGTGCCAATGGTTTTGCCGGTAGTAGCACCGCCTGTGCCAATGGTAGCGCCGTCGGTGCCCCTGCCCGTGTCCGTATCGGCGTCGCTGTCGGTGCCGATGGTAGCGCCGACTTTGTCGTCGTCGATGGCGTCGCCTGTGCCGACGAGTACCGTGGAGTCTTCGCGAGAGACGCCGTCCGCTCGCGTGTCCAAGCCCAAGGCCTCTCGCGGATCGGCGAAAGAGACGCCGTCTCCTCGCGTGGCCAAGCCCAGTACCTCTCAGCAGACGCCTGCCGTTCGGGAGTTGTCGATGCGGGAGCAGCGTACGTCCCAGCAAATCATGCCCAACGATTTGGAAGACTTTCTGCAGGAAGAGTACCCTGTGGAAGAGTCGGAAAGGGAGCAGCCTGTGTCGACGGCCTCGTCCCCTTCGAGCTCTTCATCGCCAAGCGGCCCGTCGTTGTCTGACACTAAGCGCCACGTGAGCAGCTCGAAGAAAGGTGTCGCTTCTGACAGTAAAACGAGCAGCTCCAGTCCAGCCGTCGCGAGAGCTATGGACACGCCCAAGAACAGCCCATCGCCCAAGGACGAACGAAGTCCGCGGACGACCAACACGACGGCGAGAGGCTCGAACGAAGACGACGAGGACCTCGGGGAGACGATCGAGTTTGACTTCGATACGGGCGACGTGCGGCCCAGCAAGCGGCTGCCGTCCCACATGATGCGCAGCACGATCTCGCGGTCGTCGATCGCGTCCTCGCGGATGATGTCGGACGGCGATGAGAGTGGCATCGACCACGACGACGGCTATGACAGTGATGACAGTGAGGACGAGCCGGAAGACGACGAGATGGACCCAGACGGCGATCCCGATGGGCCTCGCATGGTGCTACGGTCGACAGTGACGTGGCTCTTGGGTCGCGACAGCGTGAACGTGATCATGGACGTTGATGAAGAAGACGAGGACGACGACGATTTTGACCCGTTCGTGTTTGACGACCTCCCGCTGTTGGACATGAGCGACACGTGCTTCCTGATCAAGGACATTGACTATGCCGACCGCACGGCGGCGGCGTCCTGAGCCATGAGAGACAGAAGTGTATGGATGCTAAGCCAGCCAACCCCTACGTTCATTGGCGTCGAGCTGGTCTGCCCAGGAGACGCCGATAGAGCGTACAGCATGATGATGATGATGATGATTTTTTTTCCTCCTAATTATGAGCGGATTCCGCTTCCCTGTCGTTCTACGTAGTCAACAGTCAACAGTTTTACGAGTGGGAGAACAAACACAAACACACACATACGAACACACACAATTCCCCATTCTTTAGTAGTAATACACACACAAGAGGGTGACATCTTCATTCTCTTCCTTCCTCTTCCTCTACGCCTGTTTGCAGTCCGATGCTTGCGCCAATCACTAGCAACAACGTGCAATATCGTGCAACAATAGTGCCATCATGTGTCCTTGAATCGGGGTGATGTTAGCTGTGAAGCGACGCCAACACCGAAGAAAGTAGTCACAAGCAATGGCGGCGACCGGCACGCAGAAGACACCCGACCAAGCGGCTGCGCTCATCCAAGCGCGCGTGCGCGGTCGCCAGCAGCGTCGACGAGACCAGCGCGTGATCGTACGTGGCGGTCCCATTGAGATTGGGCTAGAAATGGCTACACAAGACCACAACTGTTGCTGTTTTGTCAAAGCGAGCAGTGACCAAGCTACAGGCGCGCCAGCGTGCGCGATACACGCGGCGGGAGTTCCAGAAGCTGCTAGCGTTTTACAATGAGCAGGTAGGTATCCTTATTCTCAGCGGCGCATTCGTACTGGTCGAGAGGGTCCTTGGGAGAAGTCACAGTCTCTTTCTTCGTCGGCTCTGTAGGAATCGTTTCTCCAGGAAAGCAAGCGACGGCGGCTTCGCCTCTGGCACCGCGAGCAGGAACTGTACTTTCTGCAGCACACGACCGCCGACGAACAGGGCGCGATCCGCGCGTTCCAGTTCCATCGCAGCGCGCGCACCATCCAGCGCGCGTGGCGGCAGCTCCACCCGACGCCGCTCGAGGACGTGGACGTGAGCGGACTGGGCCAGCCATTCGATCCGTTTGGATTACGGGATGAGACGGGGTCGCATCGCGTTCCCCCAGGAGCTCTGCGCTCACGATTCGTGGTCATGAAGGAGCTCTTTGGCGAGCTGCCGACGAAGCCGGTGGTTTCCGTGGACGCGCAGAAGGCCGCGCAGCGACGAGCCGAGATCCAGGAGAGGTAGGCAGTTGAAGCTGATACAGTGAGAAGACTCCCGTGGATTCATCCGCATACTGTGGATTGTAGGCTGCAGCGGAAGCGCAAGGAGGAAGACCGCAAGCACGGTGCCAGCCCGCACACGAGAAGAGAACTGTACACTGAACTCGTGGCGCTCCGCGAAGCCACGGCCCAGCGAATCGTGGCGACCCAGGAAGCCTACCGCTCTCGCCGTGCTGCGCGAGACCTTGAGGCTATGCAACTGAGTGCGAGCTGCCGCAACCGCGTGGCGTTCTTACTGGACGAGTCGCGCACGAATCTATTGGCCAACTCGACGAACCGCCGCGGCAGTTCGAATCGTCTTGCTGCCGAGGCACAAATGTTAGCGAGCTGTGCCAGTGGCTGGAGCGATGAGCGCAAGCGCCACACGTGGGATCACCACGCACGCATCGTGGACAGCGTGCTGGGCAAAGACAAGTGGTTCACGACGTCTCTGGCCGGGGAGACTCGAGACATTCGGCGAGTCCACGCTGAGTCGCCGTGGGCGCGTGAGAAGCGAGTGTGGCAGTGGCCGCCGCAGTCGGTGCCGCATCATCACTCGACCTGTGGTAGCGACGAAGCGAAAGAACTGACGGCGATGGATCGCTTCATGTTTTGTCTCCAAGAGAAGACGAAAGAGACTGATTCCAACACGCAAGAAGAACGTTTCGATGACGATTCACGACCGCAGCCACTGGACGATCACACCGCGTCTGCGTGGTGGAAAGCGCATGCGACCCAGTCCCACGCGAGCTACAAGCGACTCCAGCAGCGGCGGCTTCAGTGTGTACGAGCGGGCCGTCAGCACCACAGCGAGGACGCCCTCGTCACGCCCGAGATGCTGGCGAACCCGGACTTCTACGAGCTCTATCGGCGGACGCTGGCGAAGATTCGAGAGAAAGAAATCGCGGCAGCAGTCGAGGCGAACGTCGCCCAGCTGCAACACGAGATCCGAAACCAAGTGGCCCGCGTGGAGACCCACATCGAGATGAACACTCTGCGCATCTACGAAGAGCGCGAGCGAGTGGTCCAGCAAAAGGTCCGCCAAAGCAAGGAAGAACACGCAGCGGTCCACATCCAACGCATCGTGCGGGGTAACCTCGGCCGCAAGAAGGCACAAGACCACCTGGCTCAATACTTTGTCATGGTCCGTGGCCGAGCCATCCGCAAGGGCAGGTGTGAAGAGTGCGGCGCACAGCCGGCCGTGCTCGAGTGCAGGCAGTGCGAAGAGAGTCTCCATTTCTGTCCCGTGTGCTGGGTCCAAGTGCACGCGACGCGGCGCCGCAAGACCCACGTGCCGATTCCCATGTCCATGGTCGTGGAAGATGAACAGAGGTCTTCCAACCAACAGGAACACAATGATGCAGTAGAGCCGCGGTCAGGGCGAGGAGGAGTGATCGAACGAAAGGCTGCTGCGAGGAACGCGCGATCTGGGCCGAGAAGCACTGCGGCGATGGTGCTGTCGCCACCACGTGTGGTAGGGGACGAGTCCACACGATCGATTGTCTCTGAGCTGCCCGCAGCGATGGCGGTGGAGTCCTGTGGGTCTCAGACGCACCCGGAGTGCATTGCAAGAAGCAGCAAGCCATCAGTGACGGGGTCAGTGGCGGTCGTTGGAGACAGACTGGCACTCGTCACTGAAAAGGTGCCCACAACACCTGGCACGCCGGTTACTGGTCCCACGACAGGAGAACCTCCTGGCGTGACAGCAGCATCACAGGCGCATCCAAAATCGACTGCAACTCCCCATAAGACGCGGGTCGAAACCTCCGAGACGCCCACTGTAGACGAATGGACGGTCGTCGCGGAGGAGAAACCTGCTGGGGTCGCCGTTGCCGAAGCCGTGGAACGTGCGGTTCCAGCGAGCATGGACGCGGCGAGTATCAGTGTTACAACGAGTGATGATGCCACGACCACGGGGGGATTGGATGCGACAGACGACGCTGTCGTCGCCTCAACGCCAGCGCCAACCACAAGTGCCGCTCCAACGAACGCGAAGGCGCCAACTGCCGCAGCCAGTGCAAAGCCAAAACCTAAAGCAACGACCAAGCCACGCACGAGTCTACGTCAGCGAATGGCCGTAGAAAAAGGACCACCAGCGTCCGCAGAACCAGGAGAGAGTGGTGCACCGCCGGCTGAAGTCCAACAGGAAGTAGTATCAGAAGAAGTAGCACCCAGTGATGAGGGTGGAGAACACGGGACAGCTATCGGCACTCCAGATTGCGTTCCCACACAAGATGTTATCCAGGCCAGCGGTGTCGACGAGCCAAGCCGACAACGCCTTGAGTTTCACGAACAGGACGCTGCTACCGCTGCTCCCTGAGCATCTTGCGCGAAGAAAACGACAAGCATGAGCCAGATGCGACTAGCCCATCACAAATGTGTTCCATTTCCACAAGACTCCTCTGTCCCAGTGTTTTCTCACGGTGCGTTGGTCGCGGCGCGGGAGGCATCACGCTTTGACTTGAACTCGCTGGCCTGTTGGCCGAGCTGCGACGGTGTAACGACTTCCCCTGAAGGCGCCAATTGCGCCGCGGTGCTCTTGTCGGGCACGAGGGTCTTGTCGAGATTGTGAAGCGCGGCCTTGGACGTCATGTATCCGCGCTCGCGGTCACCCATGGCCGCCGCTGGTGCGTGCTGCTTGATTTCGTCGGCTTGGTTCTCCATCGTCAAGTGAGGCAAAATCCTTGTATCTGCGAAGGAGAGAAAAGCGTCTGGGAACGCCGAGTCCCACGCTCATTGTCCCAATTGTCAATGTGTCACATAGAAAAAATGCGTGCATTATGGGCACGTGAACATCCACTTACGGTTATGGTCCTGGATTTGTGCTGTCGATCGTGGAGGTCTTTCTGGGCCTTGTCGTCGTTCAGTCTCTGCTGCTGCTGTTTGTCGCGGACGCTATCGCCTTGAGTCTCGGCGGCGAGCTGTGACTCGGAGATGTTGAGGTCGTGGACGTGCTGAAACTTGGGACCGAGCGGATTTTGAATCGTGGGCATGCGATCTGCCGCCTGTGTCGGCACAGGGATCCGCCCATGGTGGAGGATTTGGATCGGCGCTGCCGAAGACCAGTGGCAAACTCTCCATGAAAAAGCAGGCGGTGAGACACGAGAACAAACGGCGCGATAGTATTCGCGATATCTCGACAATAGAATCAGCAAACTCAGCTGCCTAACCACTGCTGCTTCATTAGCTATCGCAGCGCTCGATCTCCGTCGAGTTGGACGGGCTCGTTGGGTTCTTGATACCCGGGTCGATGAACCCGTAGCAGCGGGTCGCTGGCCCCGTCGTCGGCGGCTTGATTGGCGTCCACTGCGCCTTTGCCGCTGCTGGTGCTGGTGGTTGTTCCGGTTTCTTTGGGTCTTCAGTCGGCATCTTGAACGGACTTGTGGTCGTTACTTGTTCTTCAGCAGAGCTGTTTGAGAAATGGGGAATGAAGAATACAGGTTCAATTCACTCGGTTTCCCAAATTCTCAAAACACCAAGTTTTCGTTTTGTGAACTTCCTACAGCACATGAAAGTGTGGAACTCGTGGGGTCCACTCACGGTGCATTCGCCTTGCGGTGTTCGTCCTTGGAGCCCCCCAAATGGCTCTTCTGGATACGTTCGAGCGTGGCCGAGTCCGTGAGGTTGTCTGCATTCGGATCTTGTTTTCCGTGGGTCTCGATGGCGCGCGGGTCCTTCTGCGGCGGCGCGCGGCGCTGCTCTTCGCGCTGTTCCTTGGAGGGCTCCACAGTCGGCATGGCGTTGCAGTGTCGTCAAAAATTGGGAACTGGGGGCTCCCAATCCAGATCCCTTCACGAACTTCAACGCGCGTCCCACATGCGACATGATATGGTCCATGTGGCCCACACTAATTGATGTGTTCCACGCCACATTTGAATTGCATGTGCAATTCATTTTTTTGAATGGGTGGTGGCTTCTCCTCTCTCTCTGTTCTTGGGGCGCCGCCCATATTCGCCGTTGGAATTCATCGAATCGTGGGAATCGTGAATTGAGTTGAGGGCATCAAGTCGTCGACCATCACTCTTCCCCGGCCTGAAGTTTCCCCTCTGGCCATGGACGCGTCCATGGAAGACGACCACCACAGCGAGGCCGCGCTGTACGTGTCCGCGGGCGCCAGCAGCGTCGCCAGCGACGTGGGCGTCCACACGCTCGCGCTGGGCATCGACGACGACGACGATCTACTGCGGCGCCATTCGATTGCGGACGCCAACGATTCGACGGCCATGGAAGACCACGAGGACAATGGCGCCGTCGAGACGCCGCTGCCGCCCCACGAACTGACCGAGACGCTGCCGTCCGTGCCCGGCACGCACCCGCCGGCGAGCATGTCGGCCGTGTATCGGTTCTATGAGATCGAGGCGACGCTGTCGCTCAAGCGCCGCGAGGAATCGTCGATCGCCAAGTGCCGGCTCTGCAAGAGCGAAGGCCGCCAGGAGCGCAAGGGCTGCGTGCGCTTTAGCAAGAGCGTGACGTCGAATCTCTGGCGCCACTTGAAGGAGAACCATCCCGATGTCTACGAGAAGCACGTGGGCGAGAAGAAGACGATCCAGATGCACAAGCTCGTGAGCGCCAGCAAGCGCGGCCGCAAGAAGAAGGCGGCGCCGACGCCACCGCCGAGCGCTACGACCGTGACGGTGACGACCGACGAGAATGAGAATGAGCGGTTCTTGGACGACGTTGACGATGCCGCCACGTCGGGCCACTCGGACGGTGCGGCCCGGAAGCCCGTGAAGCGAGCGCGACGCCAGCCGTCGCCCGTGAACGACCAGTTTTTCACCGATTATGCGCTATCGATGAGCGCGGCAGCGCATGGCCAACCGGCGCTCGCTGCGCCGCTTCAAGTCGGTGTCGACAAGCGTGCGATCAATTTGGACCGCGTGCGCGAGGCAGCGGCGTCCATGTGTGTGCATGAACTCGTGCCGTTCGAGTTGTGCTCGAGCCTTGCGTTCCGGAATCTATTAATTGAATGCCAAGTCGGCTCGACGCTCGTTGATGACGCGACGGCACTCGCGAGTGTCTTTGGGAAGCAAGCGATCGTGCTCCAGGCGAAAAAACTGGTCCAAGAAGTGAAGGACCGCGTGGTCGCTCTGTTCAAAACCGTGGACGGTGTACACCTTCAAGTCATTGAGTGGGCAGCTGCTGCTCATGGACAACAAGAGTCTCACACCCAGCTCGTCGGTGTGTTTGCCGTCGCGTTGGACCAAGAGTTCAACATTGTTCGGCGCTGCCTCTGCGCGATTCCGATTGAAGAAACCGCAGACGAAACAGTTGATGCACAACTGGAGCGTGCCGATGCCTTTATGCGAGCAATCAAGATCATCGCCTCGCACAAGCACGTCCCCAACCTCGTTGTGGTGGAGCCAAGCCGACGCAGCCATTTGTCAGCTGTGCTTTCAAGCAACAAGCTCGAGGTTCTAGAAAGTATCACGAGTCTGCTTCGGGATATCATGGTTTCGACCATCACGGGGGCCTCATTTACACATCCGTTTATGGTGGGGAGTGAATTTTCCACCGAAGAAGCTTCCCACGGATCGTTTCAGCGTGTGTTTGACACGACTCACTTTGTGGAGACGATTGAGAACAGCGACACACAGACGTCACCAGCGCAGCTGCTCGAAGCCGAAGTGCCCTCAAGCATTTTAACGGAGCTGCCGAATGTGCTCACGGGTCACACGATTCGAGACATTTTGCTCAAGGTGCTTCATGTCGTTGCTCACATCAAAACATCCAGGGAGACGCGGCGAGTGATGCGCGAGATCGTGCTGACTGAGTTCGAGTTGGAAGCCGAGACCTTTGCCCAGATTTTCGAGAGAGGTCCAAGTGCCATCACCGTTGGCGTTCGATCGATTTATGAGGTGTTGGCTCTCACATTGAAGATGATGCCGACACTACAGCGGTATTTCGAGCTCCACAAGGACGGCACTTCGGACTTGTCCAAGCTTATGCAGCTCGCCTCGCTCTCCACGTACGAGTGGGAACGTGTCGGCTATCTCTCCTCCCTACTCAAGCCGTTTGCCGATGCGGTTTCCAAGCTCCAAGAAGAGAAGTACGTGACGTCTTCCCTCATCATTCCTTCGGTCTACACACTCCTTGAGAAGCTACGTCCGACGTCGGAAGGGGGCAACACGAGTGAGCTACCGGAGGACATGGTTGCTCTCAAGCATGTGGCGTACGCACAACTCTCGTCGACTTTTGGATACTTGTTTGTCCAGCCAACCGACGACTGGTCACCGCATCAGCAGTTCAGCTTCAACTGGTTGTGGTCGGCAACGCTGTTGGATCCTCGTACTCGTCCATTTATCATCAAGGGGGCTCTGACGCAGGCGCAGTTTTGGGAGGTTGTGAAATCTGAAGCCTCTGAAATTGCCGGCATGAACAAGATGAAGACCAAGGAAAACGAGCTAAACGACTTGCCCGACCACCCAATTGCGCTTGATGACCATGACGCGCACGGAGCCGACGGAGCAGCCAATGGATCGCATCCTAATGGGAATGAAGAATCGGGTGGAGATCTTTGGGATGACCTCCAAGCCAACTTGACGTCATGCGCACAAGAAGAGATGCTGCTTGCGTCATCAAAGTCGGCGATGGAGATCACCAAGTCGAACAATCTGCTCGAGGTTGAGATTTCGTTCCTCCAGGACGAATCTCGCATTTCGCTCAAGGCCAACCCGCTCGACTGGTGGCAGAGCATGCGAGTCAAGTACCCGTACGTTGCAAGGCTGGCTAGGTATGTGCTTTCCGTGCCTGGCAGTCCCGCGCTTGACGAGAATCCTGTGCTCCGTGACTCTGGGTTGGTGCCTCGACTGCTGTCCCAGATGTCCGTCGATGACGCGAGTGATTTTGTGGCTGCGTCGCTGAACCTGCGCCTGGAGAAGCAGGCCCAGGTGGAGTCGGCGCCGAGGCAGCTATGGTCGACGGTGTGATGAAGATGTGAACGTATGGTCTCCCAACCCAATGCAATGAATCAAGAAAATTAGGGCTTATGCCGAATTCACAATACGCCACATCTTACAGTTCAAAACGGTTCGGAACTCGAATCCAATCGTGCACAAGACACACTACCTTGCGTCGCACGCCCTCACCAGCAAACTCAAAGATATTGTGGCATACGTCGCGGTTCAGCTTCCCTCGCACGCACTGCAGGAAGGCGATCTTGCTTTCGATCGCTAATGGCGCCTGCTGCTGCATCGCGACCGGCTCAAGGTGGAGTCGCTTGAGCGGTGTGCGATGGCGCGCGAGACCAAACGCAGTGACACGGAGACCAATGTAACGCAGCGTCGTGTTCTGCGCGATGATCGGGATCATGTCGGCGAGCACATTCTCGTGGAGGTAGTTGTCGTATGCAAAATCTCTGAGTGTACGATGCACGGCGGTCTGTTGGTCGTTGCACGCAGAAACGAAGCGAAGCAGGCTTGACCGATTGAGCACGATCGAGTCTTCCAGCGTCAGCGACTCAAGCTGGCCGCAAAGACCAGACTCGTAATGCGCGAGCAAAGTGTCGACCTCTTGGAGCTGCGCGCGCTGGAGACGCAGCCGTTTGAGCGTCGGGCACGCGATGAACAGCTCGTAGAGATGGGCGGGTTTGATCTCGGCGCGGTCGACGCTCCAGGCGAGCGTCTCGAGATCCCGGCCCACCGCTCTAAGAAGTCGTAGGATGTCTTCCATCTCTTCGTCGAGTGCTGGTGACGTCATTAGCTGGAGGAATCGGAGTCTCTTCTCACGCACACAGGATACTGTTATCCCCTCCTCGCTATCAGGAAGTCCGATGTGTTGTGATGGATTTGCCGACGCCAAGACTTGGTTCATCGTGGCAATGTCGACCCGCGACAGCGATCTTTCCGTGAACCGCACGCGCTCGATGGACGTGGGCGACCGCGAATCCAGCAGCGCATACGCCTGCCACTGTGCCTGTGTGATTTCGTCACTCATCCATTGTGATCTCCTGGTCGGTTGCGTGATCTCGACTTCTTTTAACCCCCGCGCGTTGCGCAGAGCTCGCCATACAGAGGGTGGTGCGGGTCTCAACGAGTTGTCGATCAAGAGCTTCTGCAGGGGATTTGCAATGTCGTCCAGCATTGTGACCAAACCGCCGCGAGGATCCCCAAGGTCAGGGATCACGGGAGCGAGCAATAACGAGTCGATCCGAACCCCCACTTGTTGGAGCCTTCGGAGAAGACTGCAGCAGCGGGAATCCATACACAGAAGGCGCAGATCCAATGCCAACGACTCGAGCTGCACGATTGACCCTGCTGGCCTCAGCATCTCCACCATCGCCTTTGTTTGCTGCAGAAACGCTGCAGTGCCGCAAGCCGCATCCGCTTGCGTTGGAGTGATCTCTAGCTTTAACGGCACGGCCTTTGAAGCGACGACATCGGATCCGTTGGTGAGGATCCACTTGCGCGTGCGGTGGTAACTGCCGCTGCGCGTACTGCTTGCCCACATGGATGCAAACACATCGGTCGAGTTGTACTGAGAGTTGTCGTACACGCCCAGGTAGCGCATCCATAAGCGCGGCTCAAGTTCCGACGGCAAGTGGTTGACGGGGAAGAAGTCGGGCGTCTTGCACAGCACGCGCACGACTTGTTCCCACGCGTCCTGCGGCGACGTCTGTAGTGCCAGCAGCACGAGCTCGATTGCATCGCGGATCTTGAGCCGCTCTCGCAGCGAGATCGTGTGGGCTCTTTCGTCCAGCGTGAGCACGAGTGAATGGAAGCAGCTGTGCGTCGCGAGTCCATCCTGGCTCGGTTCGCTCGTGTAGTAGACGCGGACCCGTCCGCGCAGCACGCGGCACCACGCGCGCAATGGGCCCCAGCGCTTCATGGCCACGGCCATGTGTGGACAGTGCTTTTTGTGGCGCGAATCCGAGCACTTGCGAAGAAACGACTTGAAGCGGAACAACATTTGAGAAGGGGGCGGCGCCATGTGGCGAGTTGGCAACTGAAGAGCACGCTGGCCGACCACGAGTGGATCCGGCTCGCGGCCCTTGCCACGCTTCTCTGCAGATTACGCTCCGAGAATGGATTCTACTTCCGACGTGCCCAATAGAAACCCATGGACACGATGGAAGGAAGGAATGAGCTCGTCTGTTGGCTGGAGCGTTCCACAGAAAAAAAATCGAAGCTGTGAAGCCAGGTGATTGGATAGAAAATGTGCGACGTGTGTACGTAGAAGTGGAGGCGCGAAAAGAAAGCTCGCTGCACCTGAGTAGATCAACGAGTCGCGCTCAGCGTGTAGTCATTATAGACTGCACAACAAGAGAGCTCTTCGATTCACGGTCCACTGCCAGTACATGGATCTTTCCGAGGAGACCCCAATCAGCGTTTCTTCCCAGAAAGCGGCGGGTGATTAAAGCTCTTATAGAGAACAAAATTCTCTACAAAAGCAGCCGCCGGAGACGATTCAAATGACAATTCAGGTGACAATTCATTCGATGAATTGAAGGTGCGATTCATGACGTCATTACAACGTTGAAGTTGCTGCCACTGGTATTAGAAGTGCTCCATCTTCACGGCGCTGCATCCGACCCGCACAGTCGGCCAGAGCGAAAGACGGCAATCGGAACGCTGCGTGGACGCCGCGTCCATGCGATCACGCGATCCGCGTGTTCCGTGCTGCCCTCGTCATTCCACAATCGCCCGCCAAGTGACCACCTCTCCAGCCGTGGCAAATGGACGCCTTTGCCAGTACGATCCCCGCCAAGTTCGATGCGCTATGGGACTTTAACAACGCTGCCGGCACGCAGCGCAAGTTTGAGGCGCTGCTGAACGAGGCTCTCGCGCTTGCCAGCAAGGAGGAGAACGCCAGCGAGTCCGATCCCGACGTGGCCGTGGCCGTAGCCGTCGGCCGCAGGTTCCCACAGGTACTCGAGGTGCTCACGCAAATCGCACGCGCACAGGGCCTGCAGCGAGTTTTTGACGATGCGCACGCGACACTGGACCGCGTCCAGCGTGCGCTCATGGATGACGCCGACGCGGTCCAGAGTCTGGATCGTACCGCGATCGTGGCACTACCGACACGCATTTACGTTCGATACCTACTGGAGCGTGGCCGCGTGTTCAACTCCTCCAACCATGCTACAACCGCGCTGCCACTGTTTTGCCACGCGTGGCAAATGGCACAGCGCTGCTCGCCGTCGCGAGAGAACGATCTCGAGATCGATGCGGCCCACATGGTCGCGATCGCCCAGCCGTCGATCGCCAAGCAGACCGAGTGGAATCGTCGCGCCCTTGCCACGGCCGAGGCGTCGAGTGACCCAAAGGCACGGAAATGGATCGGTTCGCTCACCAACAATCTCGGGTGGACGCTACACAGTGCCAAGCAATTCCACGAGGCACTCGAGATGTTTGACAAGGCGCTGGCGTATTGCGAGGAGGCGGGCGAAGGCAAGAGTATTGGCATTGCCAAGTGGTGCAAGGCGCGGTGCCTTCGCTCGCTCGGTCGCCTCGACGAGGCGCTGGCCATTCAGCGGGCACTGGTCCACGAGAACGAGATGCTCAGGTTGCCACCAGATGGCTACAATTTCGAAGAGCTCGGAGAGCTCTTGCTTCTCACAGGGGAGCCCGACCACGCGCGTAGCCACTTCCAGCGTGCCGTGGAGTTGCTGTCGGCTGACGCGTGGTTTGTCGAGCACGAACGCGAGCGGCTCCAGCGAGTCGAGGCACTCGCCCAAGGAGCGACAGCCTAAGGAGCGCGACGAGAAAAGACGAGGGAGATAGAACAGGAAAAGGAGAATGGAATTCTACGCTTCCGTATACTAACATTCATAAGCTCAGTGGTCCATCTGCTTGTACTGTGAAGAGGCCGGCGACGCGAGCGACGGCGTCTCCAGCAAACGGTCCTTCTCCTGCTTCGTCTCGAGCTGTTCCTTGCGCGTGCTCAGCGTGATGGTGACAAAGCCGCCGAGCACGAGCAGCGATGAGATGATGGTCACGTACGTCGGCGTGATGCCGTGGATGATCCAGTCCGAGAGAATCGCCATGGGCACTGTGAGCGAGAGTCCGACGGTCGCGACGGTCGTCGACGTGTACAGGATCGCGACGGCCCAGAGGTAGTCGGCCAGGACGTTGTTGAAAAGCCCCTGTACGAAGAGCAGGCCAATGATGTCCCACGTGAGCCCGTGGAGCGACTCGACGTGCGTGTAGTTGAACAGGAGCACGAGCACCGAGAGACCGCAAAAACTGAAGAGCCCGACAAAGCCGAAGAACAGCGACACGCTGATGCCCGAGTTGTCGGGGATCTGGAGCCGGATCGCCGTCGTGTAGACGCCGTACATGACGGCGCCGGCAAACGCACAGACGTCACCCCAAAAGTAGTCGGACACGCCGCCGCTCGAGTCTTTCGCGAGCGTCGAAATGTTGCCGGCCATGCACAGCACGACGCCGAGCAGTTTGCCCCACGTGAACTTTTCCTTGAGGATCCAGACACCAAAGAGCAGCGTAAACACGGACGACGTGGCGCTCAGGATGGTGCTGCTCGTGACGCTCGTGAGGTTGAGGCTCTCGTTGTACGTGAAGTTGGCAATGAACCAGAGCGGCGACACGATCGCAGCCGCGATCATGGTGCGGCGCAGCAGCACGGGCGAATGGGCCGCGGGCAGCGGCGCGGGGGCACTCGCTTGGTCCTCACCATTGTCGTGCGGCTTGAGCAGCTCACCACTCGTGGTGGACGTGGCGCCGCGCAGCTTGGGCACGAGCACTTTGGTGACGTAGTAGATGGGCAGGTTCACGGCGAACAGCGCCATGCCAAAGGACGTGAGGAAGAAGGGCGCCTCGAACGACAGGTCGTGGAAAATGTACTGCACAAGCACGCTCGAGAAGTTCCAAATAACCGCGACGATCACGAGGAAGACGCAGCCGATGATCCACTGCGCGAGGCTGTGGGTCTGCGTCGCGGGCTGCGGCGTGGCGGTGCCATCGACTGAGACGGACGCGCGCACGAATGCCACGGGCGACTCGGCGTTTGCCATGGGAGATTAGCTTGGACGTGACGAGACGAAGGGGAATGCCAAAATGTCGGAATGGGTCTGGGCTCTCGCGCGGGGCGTGGGTGGCTGGAGACGAGTGCCCTTTGCATTGCTGGTCTCATGACTGTCGTGTGACTCGCCTCCTCCCAAACGCACCAGAGGGACAATTTGTTCCGTTAATAATTTATGAGAGGTACCTGGATGTGCATTTACAATGTAGAATGGGATACATGATCGTTTCGCTACTATTTAATTCTTATGTATTCGTACTTTGAATTATATATCACAGTTTTTTGGTGGTGGAAAGCCGGATCATTCTGAATGCAAAAGGGATTTGTTTGCAGGGGCAGCATTTAGCTCATGTACAAAACAACTGTAAAAAACGATTTGGGCATTTTATGGATACTATTGGTTTTCGCAATGGACTAGATGTCAAGACCTTGTGTCATGTGATCACCCATCTCTCATTGGCTCGCGTCGCCAAGCCAAGCGCATTCAGCCAACGTCGCCTCTCCTCCCCCTCACTGTGGCAAACGCACTGTTGAAGCAAGTGCCGCTCCGCCTTCAATACACTGTGGTCGCCTTGGAATGCACGAGATCTGCATTCGAACAACGAGGATTTCGGCTCTTCACCGCCGCCACAAGATGCCCCATACTGATGCAATTGGGGTTCCACCGTCGCCAGACTTCATGATCTTTATAAGCGTGTCTTGCGCGCCACGAGCGAAGCGAAGTTGGCATGCAAACACTGCTAGCATCACCGATCCACTATATTAGGTGAGATATTTCCTTACCGTATGGATGAAACCTACAGGCAAGATCCGATCTGGTGGCGAACTGTGTTAGGCTCAACCAATGATGGCACCATGAGCAAGCACATCCATGTGCGTGTGCACAAGAAAGACAAGGTCCATGGCCACGAGGAGAAAGCGGGGCACCAGTTTCCTCAGCCTGACGGGCAGCACGGCCACACGATCGGTCACAGCCCACCACCACCGCCAAGTCGCGGTAGCCACGAGCAGACACGACAACAAGAAGCAACCTGTGAACAGGGACGGCAATAAATCGGATGGGGGATTCAAGGACGAAGTTGCCCACTTCACAGCAATGGGTAGGGACTTGGACGCCGACGACAACAACAAGCGTTCACTCACGAGTAAGGACAGCAGCCTTGGCGATGCCGGTGGCCATCACCACGCCAACACTTCCAAATTTTCCAGCTCCTGCGCAAGTGACCTACACTCTCAAGGCCTCCCACCTAACCCGAGGGAAACCAAGCCAGCTGCCACGTGTCGATCGGAAGTCGCCCATACTTAAATCAAGTGTGTGGCCGACACGTGGCG
>JAADVZ010000178.1:0-44989 GCA_023335925.1 Pythium phragmitis | reverse complement strand
ATCTCGCGGCACTGCTGCACAATTCTCCGATACCCAAGCCACTCCTGCTCCTCGTACAGCTTCCCTCACGGTTACGACGATCACCCAGCTACTCACGGTGACCAGTCGCGACACCCGCACATGTGTGCTGCCGGCAACGTCGAGCGGACCCTCACGCAGCGCACCAGCGCCAGTCGCACGCGACATGCTCCAAGATCACCGCTGCCGAGACGTCGCTCTACCAGGTCCACAGCTATACCTGCGCCAGCAAAATGCAGACAGTATACCTTCAGGTGTTAGTCGAGCCCACGTCGTTGCGCGAAGTGTCGCCGTTGTCGAAGCCGATACTGTTCGACGAGGCCACTTGCGTGTCTTTTGCTCAGCTAGCACAAATGGAGTTTCGCGACAAGATTACGGTACCCAGGGCCGACATCGGCTGCAAGAAGGTGGCCATCTCGATCTCCATCACTTGTGTGACTGTGGTGACTGCAACTTCGAAGCGGTCTGAGACTTCTACACGGTCACGGCGCTATACGCGCTCATGCCGTAACGCACAATCTCTATTTATCCCTTAGGGGATCCATAGGAGAGACCCGCAAATCCCACAGGCACAGCATTTTTCCAGCAAGCTGCGAGCTACGTCTGTTTACAGCGAATATGCCCTTTTAGCACTCAGCAAATCATGCATCATGCATGCAAATTTGCTAGAACCGTCAGTGTACAGTATGTAGTGTTTCTGGAAAGCTGAGGATGTCTGGCTCTTCTCAAATCCCTATTATTGCTCCCTTTGAAATGGCTACACTTTCTTCTGCAGGGTCAGCCGCATTGACGATTCGTCGAAGTGTTCGAGCAAGCCACTTTCTTCTGCAGATTCCACGTCCGCTGAAGAACCTTTCAATCGTATTCAGTGGCAACTGCGAGTGTGAATCCACGGAAGGATACCCCCTTGGCACAGTAGGAAAATTGAAATCGGATTGGAAGGTGGAAACTACGTAGTGGATTCATTAAATACTAGTAGAACGAGAGAGTTGGGATCTACTACGTGGAAGATCGAAAATCGATGGCGCAATGTGAGCGATGCACGCGCGTTCTTTTCGACGGATGCAGCTGCGCTGCATTGCGGGTAGCCGTGGCCTGGATGCTGGGGTCTGGATGCATCGCACCGCCGTTGGTGGGCTTGCCTTTGTGGCCGCGGATGCCGGCCGAGCCATGAGCACAGCGTGTGATATGGGCAATAGTTCATCACATGATTGCTTCACGCCTGCACTGGGAAGGTGCGCTGGGAGAGAATGACGAGCATCTCCAGCTGCGAGAACGGCGAGACGTCAATCGGGCGGCGGTCAACTTGCGGGTCGGCGCTGCCAATGATCTCGGGCGCGTCGGCGATCGACACGCGCTTGCGCTTGACCGTGCGTTCTTCCTTGGGCTTGCCGTAGAGCGATCGCAGACACTCTTGGCGGTAGAACTCGGTGAGCGCCGACTCGAGCTGCGAGGTCATCTGGTCGGCGCAGCGCCGCTTGCCGAGCTGCGAGCCGCTGCTGTTGGTGGAGCGGATGCTGTTCATGGTGGAGCGCTGGATGGTGGCCATTATTGTGGGTTAGAGCGACGTGCGTGGGACGAGAGGAAAGTTGGAATGAGGAACTGAGCTGCTTTCTTTCTGTCTGCTTTGCTACTGTACTGGTGTACCCTCTGGTCCTGAGCTGTCCGCGCCTCTGCGCGTGTCAATAATAGCCACCAGCTGGTTCAACGCCTTAAGTTAACCGGCAGCCGCCAAGTGTACACTCTACCGTATAAATACAGTATCATGCCAGAAGCAATGCGCTGTACTGTACCCTACAGAGCTCCTCACTGAACCAAGTGCCGGTGTCTCCCCAGTTCCAGCTGGTTTGCGGGAAATCAGTGTGTGACCGTTAGAACCAGGGTTCTATACAGTCTGCTGCGTTGCAAGTATACTTGGGTTTGTATGCCATTGACCGGAACCGGCCCATATCAGCTGGTCGCGTGGCACCGAGATCGGGGCTCGTAACGCGGCCATAGCTGATGCACCAGCGGCAGAATGGCCACGTCCATGAGACGCTGCAACAGCCGAGCCGTCCATGGATACGGTAACGCCGTAAAGAGCAGCCGATGCGGCGCGAACAGCGCCATGGCCACAGCGTCGCGGTGCAGACTGGTTCCGACACTGGGGCCATATCGTCCGTCCACACCGTCTGCCGCGGTCACGAGGGGCGACCACAGCGCCGAGAGCGACGGCGGGTAGAGGTCGGCAAAGTTGCTGCACAGCACGCCGTCCACGAAGAGCGAGCCCGTGGTCGTGTAAAGTGTGACGGCGCCGCGCCGCTGAAGAGTGGACAGCGCCGTGACGTGCGAGACGGAGATGGATACGGCGGCAGAAGCTGTCTCGGTGGAAGCGGTCACGACGACTAACAGATCGCCGACACGTACTTCTCGAGCGGAGAGCTGGATCAGATAGCCATCGATCTGTGGATGGCCCATCGAGACGGCTGGTGGGAGACGGAGTTGGCCATTCTTGAGCACTTGGGCATGATATTTAGGCGAAACGACGTACAGAAGATGGAGTGGAGTGATTTCGAGGACACGGCTGCTGGTGGGCGACGCCGGATTCTGTAAAACCACAGTTTCCAAGGAGAGTTGAAGAGTCAAGAGTGGTAAAATCCAGTGGTCACATCCGAGCAGACAGGTGCACGAACCGACTGAGATAAAGATGTATGGGAAATGCGGAGGTACGTCGTGGTTGCCCTGGACGCCGGGTCATGCGGCAAATAGTAGACCACAGAGAAGACGACACGGCCCGTGAATGGGTCCATCGAGAGCACCTGGTCGCCTGGCTCGACGTCTGCGATCGCGCGTTGCGTACCGTCGCCCATGATCACGAGTGCTGATGGTGGGAAGCACTGGTTGCCATCGACGACCGTGTAGCTCGTGTCGCTCTCGCAGAACTGGCCGGTCTTGCCTGCCACGCAGAGGCACGTACCGCCAACTGTGCACGTGCCTTTGTTGGAGCAGATTACGCCGTTCTGTTCACATAGCACTGGCGTCGATATTATCAACCCCCCTCTCCCTTTCAACTAGTCAGGTCGACACCAATACAACTCACTGGCATCGTTGCTGTAGAAGACGTCCTTGACCTTTTGCGAGCCGACGTTGCCGCCGATCAGAAACAGTGACGGCACTGTGGTCGCGTTCACGTACCGGTCCGAGACGGCGCCATAACAAACTCCGCAACCATCCGGGTACAATGTGCGCGACACCACAGTGTTGGAGCCTTTCAGGATAAGAGTCTTCTGCGTGGGCGGGTCGGGCAGCATTTTGGCTGGATTGCACACTGGAATGATCTGGTTCGCGAGGGACACCGTGCCGGCCTCGTTCTTGCATGACGCGCTGCAGTAAAAGCTGCGTTTCACCGGACGCTTAAAGACCACGACGCTTTGGCCCCACTTGCCCGTACACGTTTGCTTTTCGCGAGTCGTGACCATGCTCCAGTCGGCCGTCGAAATGCCCGACGCATCCGAGCTCGCTTCGATCCACAGTGAGCCGTTGCGGGAGTACCACGCGTCCCAGTGCGGGTGCATCTTCTCGACACCGCTGCCAATGATACCACCACCAATGAGCCAAAGACGCGGCCCACCCTCCACGTCGCCGTTCGTGCGTGAGTCAAAGGACACGAGCGAGTGCCACGCGCGCTTCTCCCACGGTGCGCTCACGGCAACTTGAGTCCATTTGCCCGTGGTGTCCATGCGCCATACGTCCTGCATTGTGGTCTCGTCCCATCCACCCACCAAAAACACAAATTCCTGTATGGACGCGTCACCCACTGTAGCGTTCGTGACGATCTTGTGGGCTGCACACGCATGGGCAGCGCGTGGTTTCCATGGGACACCGGTCTGTTGGGTCCACGGACCGTTCAGTACGGACTCTGTGGACCAGACACCGTTGGTCATGGGACTGCCGCCCATGATCCAGAGACGCTTCTGGAAGACGACCGCGCAGTGGTATCCTCGCCCAGCCCATGGGGACTTGACGTTGGTCACCTCAGTCCATTTTGCTACGCATCATTCTCAATCTGATTAGTGAACATACGCGAGAGGAGAGAAAGACCAAAACGTACCTCCATCCAGAGACGTCCACACGTCCGTGGCTGGTTCAGGCGAGAACCCGCCGAGCAGCACGAGTCGCTCTTGGCCGTCTGATGCATCCGTGAACGTCGTGAGCGTGTGGCCAAAGCGCCGGCGGAACGGCGCCTCCTCCAGCACCTCAGTCCAGATCTTCCCATCAGCCGTTGTGACGACGTCGCTGCGGGAGGTGGTCGGCTCGAGCCGCTTGGTGTAGTACGACGTTGAGACGCCGCCCACAATCCAGATCTGGTCGTGGAACACGGCCGCTGCGTGGGCTATTACACGCAAACCACACATGCGCTCTTTGTGGGCCATGGTCTCCCTTGAAAGGGTGGTTGTCTCACGTACAGTCCCTGGAAAAAGTCAGCCCTGCGGCTGCGGTCCAGCGCTCGAGCGCGTCCTGGGCGCCACTGCTTACATTGCACTGCAGCACCTCAGCCTCAACGCCCGCGAGAACCAGCAGCAGAGGCTGGAACAGAAGAGATCTCCTTCCGTGGACCATATCGTCCTGCCCAACAAGAAAGGATTTTCCACAAAACCTCACTTCAACCTTTGATCCCGATAGGTCCCTTGTTGAACTATTTCAATTAGGGATTTGTGAACCGCTGTCGGTATCGTGCGATCCATGGAGTCGACGGGCGCGGCGCCGTCCGTTGCTGTGCGCGCGTTCGCGCCGCCAACGGTCAAGAGGTCCGACAGCGGCGTAGCGCTTGGACTCTTCAGCAAGATCGCGGCGGCGCGCAAGGAAAAGCTGTCGCCGTTTGTGAGTTGGAGCATGTTGAAGTTGCCCCTTGCGTCTTTCCATGATTCTTGACCTCGTTGCTTTGGTCGAATCTTCTCCGACAAACAGGCGGCCTCGGCAACATTCACGTCAAGTGCTGCTGGAGCGGATGCACCCAAGGAACGGCGCGCGTCCACAAGTACGCCGCATGTCGGGACGAGCCAGTTCCCTGGGATCCACGATGCCACCGGTGTGGCGACCACTTAATACGTGAGATTCTATCCACCACACTGAGCATCCTCCTGTGTGAAACAGCACGCAGCGCCAACGCGCGCACAGCGGTAAAGAAAGACGGATTGTCACGCGCTCTTGGGCACCCACAGCGATTGAATAAGCTCGAGGACCCGCAACGCGGACGAGCGAGTCCGCCGGTGTGCATAACACCAGTGTTTCCGATCGCGCGCGGCTCGCACGCGAGAACGGCGACGCCCGAGCGTGTACGCCGCTCGCTGTACGAAGCAGTACGACTCCACCACTTGTAACGACTGGCAGTAGGGGATATGCGGCGTGCAATTAACCGAGTTCTGAATATAATGTGGCAGGGAAAAGGCGCGGGCCTCGCGATCGAGCGGATCCTACCTCTTGAAGAACTCGGTCCTCGACCACTGACAGCAGGGGATGTACGTGGCCAGCAGTGCAGTATGCATGTCCACACCTTGAGGGGATTTATTGAACTTAGGAGCCAGTGTTTGGCCGCGTCCGAGGCTACGTGCGGTGCGTTTCATGGACCCACTTAATACCAACGTAGCCAATCTCACAAAGCTGTGGCGTCGCAGTCGCGCGACGGACGTAAGTGTCAACCACTCTGCGTTAACGTCTCAGGTCCGTAGAACTGCAATGTGATGGATGATCTGTCGTACTAGACGTATGACTGGTTGTCTGTCGTAGAGCCGCACGTCAGAATGGATGCAACCGCCAAAGCCAAGTACTGCCGACTCCGTAACCGGGCGCATGTCATCCACTGTGGTATTAAGGGCTCAGCCTGACGTGCTCGTGTTGGAATCGCCGCCGAAGAGTCCGGCAGATCCTGTTCTAACACATGCCCCCGAACAAGAAGTGGGGCAGCTTCTGCCGCATGAGGGTTCTTCAAGGACAAATACGTCTCACATTCCCGTTCTTTCTGTCACAGATATGTTTTGCTGACGCGGCCGATGTTCCCGGTGTTCCTATTGTGTATCGCCACCAAAAGGTGTCTCTCTCGAACGGGTCATGCTGTCAGTTCACTCTGCTCACCAAAATGTTTGGTTTTCTCATTGAGTTGTAGGCGAAAGCGTCCAACCCCGAGCGCCTAAACCTCGATCGACGCAATCTGCCAGTGCTGCCACTTCTCGAAGGAGAGCAAATGCTTCGCCTACTCAACCTGCAAAACAACGTGATTCGCAAGATCGATAACCTCACGGGTCTCCCGAACCTCATCTTCTTGGATCTCTACAACAATCGTATTGAGGTACGATCGCTACTGCATTGTTTTGCTGGCTGAAGTTCTTGAGGGTGGAGGCTGATTTCCACATCCTGTAGCGACTAGAAAACTTGCACGCCGTGCCGAATCTGCGGGTGCTCATGCTTGGCAAGAATCGCCTCCAGCGGATAGAAAACCTCGAAGCGTTGAAGAAGCTCGACGTGCTAGATCTCCACAGCAATGAGCTCGAGCGGATGGAGAATCTCAATGAGCTGACTGAGTTGCGTGTGCTGAACCTCGGCGGCAACCGAATCAAGTGTCTTGAGGGTATCGACAAGCTCCACTTGCTGACTGAGCTCAACCTTCGACGCAACAGCATCACCTCCATTAGCGCCACGATTGGCCGATTGCCATCGCTGCAGCGTCTGTTTCTCTCCAACAACAAGCTTGACTCTCTCGAGTCGCTCGAGCCGTTGTTTGCCATCCCCTCAGTGATCGAGCTTCGTCTCGACAACAATGCCGTCAGTGAGCTCAACGAGGTCGAGTACCGGTCACGGATGATGCAGTGCTTCCCGCTGCTCAAGCATCTCGATCTGAGACCGCTCAGCGACGCCGAGCGGAAAGAATGGTTACTTTTTTACTCGCAGGCACGAGCGGCGTCTAAACAGCGGGAGGATCTCGAGGTCGCTCAGCGCGGTCAGGCGATTGCTCACATTCGCACGCTCTGGGAGAAGCGCGAACGGATACCTCCCAGCCAGCGGAGCAAAGGAGGTGCACCGATTGGCCACCTCGCTCGCCGCAATAGCGGGAGTGGCAAAGGAGGCGACAGTTCGCTTGGGGTTCCCGCCGTCAACACGTGGGGGAGACCTCGCATCCCAGCAAGTACCGGTGGTGGTGGCTTGACGTCACTAGCATCCGTAGATGCTGCAGAGGACGGTGGCGACACCAAGCCCACGAATCGAGAGGAGTGCACGGTCCACAAAAGCAACACTGGCTACTCAGAGATCGAAGTGCATGGTGAGTACCGAGTGCTCGCGATCTACGGGGATGCTCTTGCCGTTCTCGACAGTGCCAAAGTTCACGCCTCCGTCAACGCCATCCAGTTTCACTACGTCTCGATCGACCGCGTCAAGGCCGTCGCGGCGTCCTCGACAAGTGCGAATCTAAAGCTCTTTGCGCGCTTGCGGCGGCTGCATTTTGCGCACAACGACATCGAGTCGTTCCATCAGTTAGCGTGGCTCGCGGCCATGGGCAGTCGAAGCGAAGAGGTGAGAGGTTGGAATGGGGGACCACGGGCGCGAGAGATTCACTGATGCAAATTGCGCGCAGCTCCTCGTGACTCACAATGCGGTTTGCTCGCGAACGCTGTTTCGACAATTCGTCGCCTCTCGGATAAGCGTACGTAACCTGGAAATCGCCGTTCGTCGTAGTGTCGATATGAGATGGTGGTGGTAAGTGAGTGAGTGACCTTGCGGTTGTGCGTCCAAGTCAGAACGTTGCAAGACTGAATGGGAAGGAAGTCACCGACACTGAACGCACCGTGGGACGGCAGCTCTTTCAAAAGACGGGACCTCGACTGCGACCCGCTGAGAGTAACCATAGCGATGGCGATCTCTCCAGCATGGCGAGACCTAAGAACGGAAGGCTGCAGTCGGCGCACCGCAGTTCAGTAGCATCCTTTGTCGTCAACGACATTCTCGTTTCGGCAACGGCGATTGAGAAGAAGGACGTGGTACGGTGGATGCTTGCTGACCGTGTTTGACGGGGGGAGAGTGAAGCTCTCATGTGCATTTCATATCTGTAGCTGGTGGACGACTCGTGGCGAGCGCTGCTGATTGCTATCGCCAAAGAAACACTCGATGAAATCGCCCAGCACGGAGGCAACTACATGTCGGGGTGTCTCGATGGATTATAAACAGCATGGCGGTTGGATTTTCAACGTGTATGATCAAAATCATGGGCGAGATGCACCGCGCAGATCACTCTTCGTCCATCTTGCTCCCCTCGGCCTCTTCCTTGGCGGCCTTCTCGGCCTGCGTCCGTTTGATGCGACGCAACACCTTATTCGGCACCTTCTTCACTTCCACTTTCTCGTCCTTCTTCGCTTTCTGTAACATACCAACCGACGAACAGGAGTCAGTCTCCGTTCCGCCATCTTCAGCTCAGCATGCACGTCCACGTACGCGCTCGCGCTTCTTCTGCAGCCTCTCCTTCCGCTCCTTGGCCCTCTCCAACTACGGACGGCGCACGCCAACAGATCGGCCAGTCAGTGTAACCCTTTTGGGAACGAGAGATTACGCGCACGGTCCACGCCACCCACCTCCAGCTCGTGCTGCTGCTTGTTCTTGCTGCGGTTGTTGCGGCGCGACATGCTTCCTTTGTTGCTTCGTGTGTGCGTGTGTGACTTGATATGGGACGGCGGTTCCAGTCCTTTTGCAGCAGCTACTAGCGGGTTTATGGGCCGTGGGTCGACGTGAGCGAACCTCAAACCCGTTACCAAGAGGTCACGCTAGAGTAACCTAACCACGAGGGGACGGGTTCGGCCCGTCCGCTAGTACTGGCGCCCGTCCACCAAACCCGTCCGCTCGCTAATGCTCGAGCTCGTCCGCGAATCCTTCAGGCGTTTTGACCACCATGCGACGAGCGGCGCAGCGCACATCGCGCGCGTCCGCGGCAGCCTCCAACCCATTCGCCGCGCTCCGGTACTTCATGCCGACTCTCCAATGGGCCTCCTCCCTCTCTCTGATCTCTCATTATTGTATGGTCACGTGCAGGAACGCCATTGCCGGCCTCACCCTGGGCGTGTGCATCGGCTCGGTGGGCACGCTGCTGGTCGTGGACGAGCAGGACAAACGCGAACCAGCGGTTGTTCCAGAGATCCAAATCTCCAAGCCGGGCGATGTGCTGCGCCACGAGGCGATCCGGTACGGGTTGCCCTCGCACTCGAACATCCACGTGCGGTCCGGATACGTCGTCTCGTACGACTACAGGTAATATTAGGCAGTCGCCCCACCTGTCGTACACTAATACGCTTGCTGACGGGCAATATGCATACAATATAGAACGCGCAACGCCGCGTGGGTCATGGAATACCTCACACCACACTCGCTTCAGGCGACAGACGACACGGACCGCGCCAAGTCGTCGTTCCACGTGGACCCCACCGTGCCCGCGCAGTTTCGCGTGCACCCCAACGTGTTCGCCAAGTCAGGCTACGACAAGGGCCACTTGGTGCCGGCGCGCGACATGGCGGGATCCCAAACGGCCATGGACGAGAGCTTCTTGATGACCAACATCTCTCCTCAAGTCGGGGTCGGTTTCAACCGTAGCTACTGGTCGCGGCTCGAAGGGTTCGTGCGCCACGTCGCATACCAATTCGACGGGCTCTACGTCGTCACGGGGCCCTTGTTTCTGCCCAAGAAAAGCAAGAAATCGGGCGCCATGCACGTGTCGTACCCCTTGCTGGGCACGCCACCCGATGCCATTGCCGTGCCCACGCATTTCTTCAAGGTGCTGCTGGCGAAAAGACGCGACGGCTCGTTCCTCACGGCGGGCTTCATCCTGCCCAACCAGGCGATCCCCGAGAAGAAACAATTGGTCGACTTTCTCGCGCCGCTGGACGTGATCGAAAAGTACTCGGGACTGCTCTTCTTCGACAAGCTCGAGGGCGTGCGCACGCTCGAGCTGTGCAAGGAAACCATGTGCTCGCTCGCAAGCGCTAACTACCAGCGCGCTATGAAACATAAGTGAGTTCAATACGATTAAAACTGGGGTTTTGCGGTATAATACTAACTTCGCAGCAGGCGACAAAACTTAATTGTATTCGTTACTGAAAGAGAGTCAATTAAGTTACTCCAAAAAACCTCGGTGACCTGTCTGACTGCTTGTGTCTCTATCATTCCCCACCAGGACGTTCTAGCGTCGGCTCTGTTGTCCCGGGTGGCTCTGTGGCGCCGGTGGGTAGTAGTATTGCTGCGTCGGTGGGAGCGGCGGGGGCGCGCCGCCATAGGCGTACTGCGGGTGCTGGTGGTACGGGTCCACGGCGGTGGGTGGCTGCGCATACATGGTGTATCCGCCCATGTCTGGCTGCTGCTGCGGTGGCGGCGCGTACGCCGTCGGCGGGGGCGCCATGTACGAAGCACTACTGCCTCCTCCGTGGACCGTCGTCCGCCCGAGCGACGCGAGGTTACAAGTCACCGATCGGCCCTATGGGAAATAAAAGGGACGCACAGCCCAAAGAGGTCAGCGTATCGGATCCCCAGAGAAATCCAGCAGCTCCAGAAGAGGCTAGCACGTACATCAATGACCTTGTGCGGCTGCTGGAGCGCCGCTGCGGCCGCTCCGCGGTGGCGAAACGTCACAAACCCAAAGCCCTTGCTCTTGCCGGTCTTACGTTCGCGCACCACGCTGGCTTCGCTCAGCTCGCCGTACTTGATAAACTCGCCCCGCAACGACTCGTCGGTCGTGTCCCACGAGAGCCCGCGCACAAAGAGCTTGCGGTCGGCCTCGTCGTTCTGAGTACGCGGTGGTTCCATGACGATTGCCGGTGGCGCGACAGCGGGCACGGCGTACACGGCCGCTGGAGGAGGCATGGTGGTCGTGTACACTGTATACGGAGCCGACGCGGCCGGTGGCGCCATGTGAGTGCCCTGTCTCACTGCTGCTGCGTGGCCCATCACGTGCGTGGGTTGGTGGCCGTACTGATTCGAGGCAGCGGCGCCGCCGTAGTGCGGCTGCTGATGCTGATAGTGCTGGTGCGCGTGGTGGTCGTCGCTTTGCGCACGCACGGCTGCGAGATTACATGTCGCACGTCGGCCCTAGAGAACAGAGAGCTCGTCAGTCACTCGCGTGGGGTCCTGTGGTTCGCCGTACGTACATCAATCTCAATAGCCTGGGTCTCGATCGCCCGATGCGCGCCGTCCATCTCGACAAACGTGACAAATCCGTAGCCGCGCGACTTGCCCGAGGCCTTGTCGTAGATCACGGCGGCTTCTTCCACTTGGCCAAACGCCTCGAAGGCCTCGGTGAGTCCCTCGGTCGTGGTCTCCCACGCGAGACCGCGGACAAAGATCTTGCGGTGGGCGACGTCGACGCTGGCGCTGGCCTTGATCGCTTGGAGCACGTCCTCGTGCTGCGTGGCGCTGGTGTTTGGACCGGAAAACGAAATCCCCCACGACCACGACCACATTTCCCACATGCACATGGAAGCCCCCACGGTCGACATTCAAGCACGCCACGCCCAAACGCCCAGGCACGCACACCGCAACAACAACAGTAGAAAGTCCATCAATGCCATGCCCAGAACATCATATGCATACAGAGGGGGGATTCGCGTCCGGCCCGCCACACGACCTCGACCCACGGAAACATGCGGAACTTACGCCGACGAGAGGATCTCGAGGAGCTGCTCGCGCGAGAAGGGTTCGAGCAGCTTGAGCACGCGCTGCTTGGGGTCGGCGTCGCCCGACGGTCCGTGGCCGGCGTCTGCCGCGCACGTGGCGCCGTTGGAAGCCGCGAGGCGCTCCGTCTGCTCACCCATGGCGCGATGGTCTAGCTTGCGCTTCTTGTGGCTTTGACTGTCGCCGCGGGCGGCCTCGCCCATGACGCTCTGGTTGAGGAGGGCCATTGTGAGTGCGAGTGTGAGCGGGACCCCGCCAAAAGGAGATGGGAAGCTCATCACGACCCCTTTTCAGCCAATTAGTATACTTGAAGATGATTATCATCCAATCCAAATGCTCTAGTCTGCATTTAGCAACTTCTCCGACCTTGAGGCGTTTACGAGTTGCTTCTTTAGGGGTAGAGCTGCTGGACAGTTCCCTTTCGGCTCGGCGAGATCCCAATCCGATTTGTTGCCGGTGTGGGTATTGAAGTGCACCGCGATGAACACGCCGCCACCACCAGCGGCCGCGAAGCCGACACCAGCAGCTGCACCCGCTGTCTCTGTCGCTGATACGTCGCCGGTGGCATCACCACCACCGCCGCCGCCGGTCGTCACGACCGCTGCACGGCCGACCGTGTCGACTACGCTCTCGCCCACCAGTCGAGGGGGCGCGGACGGGCAGCTGCCGCCGCCGTCGCCGCTGCTCCAGGCCATGGAGTCGCTCGCACCGTCGGACGGCACCGCCAAGCGCAACCAGTCCAAGTATGACTTTGTCAAAGTGCGCGTCTGGGTGGACGACCACTTCTACGTGCTCTCGCGGTACCTGCTCTGCCGCGCACTCGTCGGGAGCAAGATCAACTCGAGAGACGCCGTGCAGATTTCATTGGATCTCAAGCGCGTACGTAGGAATCCCGGCCGTCTGCCTCTAGAGCGTTGGATGGAATGCTGATGTTTGAGTGTGTGGCTGACAGACCCTTGTGGACCTCGGGCTCACGGATATTGTACAAGTACGTCAAGGCTTCCAGTGCACCTGTGCATGTGGATGGAATCGTTTACAGTTGGTGCTTGCGTAGGAGCAATTTGAAGATTTCCTGTACAAGACCATGCAGGTCTTTGGCTACGGCGAGTCGCACATCTCGTGTTACCGAATGATGTCCACGTACGACCAGAGTCGTTCCTCACGCCTCCGCATTTATGGCTCACAATGTTTCACAATGTCTGTCGCAGATTCCACCGCAACCGCGTACCGCTGCTGATTGTCATGGCTGGTACAGCGTGCATTGGCAAGTCGACACTCGCCACCAAGGTATGGCATCTCAAGAGGAAGAGAGAGCCTATTCAGTCACTCATATCGAACGTTTGGTCTTGGTTTCCCAGCTCGCGGACCGGCTTAACCTATCGAGCGTCCTGCAGACGGACCTCATCTTTGAGCTCATGTGCAATTTTTCTGGGTCCGTTTTCCCCTGACCCTGTCCATCTAGTCTAGTCGCTTCTCTATTGATCTCAGTCTCCACTCTGCTGTAGCCGAGAGGAGACCGCGTACACGACCGTCGAGTTCCCGTCCAAGGACGAGCTCATCGACGAGTACAAGAAGGACTGCGCGATTGTGCGCAAGGGCGTGACGTCCGACATTGACAAGTGTCTCAAAGAAGGCAAGTCGCTCGTGATCGAAGGCTTCCACGTGGATCCGCGGCTGTACCAGAAAGAGGTCGCAGCCCACAGCGCCGAGACGCAGGGCGCGGTCTCGGGTATCGTCGTGCCGTTCCTGCTCACGCTGGACGAGAAGAATCACTTGGAGTTCATGACCAACTCGCCCGACCCGCGGTACCGCTCGACGCAGGCCACGACGGTTGGCTTCCGCAACCTGCAGGACGTGCAGAGCTATCTGGGCGAGCCGGACACGGCGGCGTTCACGCGGATCGCCGTGAATGTCCACTCGTTCCACGAGACGCTCGACCTCATGCACGACGCCGTGCTTAAGCGCATCGAGGCCGTGTACAAGACGCAGCAATGATACCTTGAACCTGAGGACGGCTGCGCTCACATGTCGCAGACAATGAGTGCCATTGTGTGCGTAGTCTACAAGTGTCCTGGACGTAACGTGCCTACAAGTCTGGATATTAAAGGACAGGAAGTTTACGCACAAAATGACGAATCAGTTACGGAGGATGAGTTGATCCCACGTCCCTTTGGGAATGGTGGGAGATGTTGACGCGCGCCCACGGTGTCAGTCAACGCCATGAGAGAATTCTCACATACGCCCAGTCGCGACCTGACTGCAAGCTCCTGCCCGTCGGTCTCTTATGAAGAGCTCTACGAGCTGCCGCCATCATGCCGCCCCACCCGCCCAGTCGCCCGTGCTGCCGCCGCAGTACTCGTCGCGGCTGCTGCGGTCGTCGTTCTCGACGTGCTTCTCCGTGTTCTTCGCGGTCCGCTACGAGCTGTGGTCGTGCGCCGCCATGGCGTTTGTGGTGCTGCTCACGTCCATCAACTACTGGCGCCACCCCGTCGTGGGCTGGCGCCGCACTGTCGACATGGCCGCCGTCTTTGTGGCCATGACCTACCATTTGTACCGCAGTGCGTTCTGCGCCGACCCGATGTACCAAGCGGTCTACCTGCTCTTCGTGGCCAAGACGGCGTACTGCTACGCACAGGCGCGCCAGTCACCCAATAAGAACGTCTCGTCGGCCTGGCACTGCGGCGTCCACGTCGTCGGCAACCTCGCCAACATGATGCTCTACACAGGTCTCGCCATGTAATATATTGATACTTTCTAGTGGTCCCGCGAGTCGGCAAAGTCGGATGCCTCAATAGCCAGCAGCGCCGCCGTCGCGCGTGCGTTCGCGTCATCGTGCGTCAGCGCTGCTCGCGTCGTGCTCACGCGGACGCTGTAGGTACGAGCGTTGCGCTGCGTCGAGCGGCAGTAGTAATCGTCCAGCTTGACAACCGCCACGTCCATGGTATCCTCCGGAAAGTGGTCGCGAAGCACGGCCAGCAGCTTGTCCTCGGAGAAGCCGTCCAGCACCCAAAAGCTCAGGTCGCGGCTCCAGAGAATGGGGAGCTGCGCGGAGCGGCCGACGTCCGCGCGGCAGAATACGTGGGACACACTGTCGGTCGTCCAGAACGCGCGCTCCCGTAGCTGGTAGCCGACGCTATAGTAGCCGAGCTGCGCGAGTTCGTCGACGGGACATGCGTGGACGCTTTCTAGCAGCAAGCCCGAGGCCGCAGCGCTAGGTACGATCTGCCACGTGTCGCCATAGGAGCGCTGCTCAGGGTCCAGCGCCGTACCGCCCTGGCCGGCACACAGCGCGACCCAGATCTGACCGTCGTGATGGAGCACACCCACGGCACTTGCAAAGAAAGCCACCAGTAGCTCTCGGTGGCGGTGGATCTTATTCCGGCGGCTCCCACCCTCGGCAAAGTGCGGAAAGTTGAATACAATGCGGTCGAATTTTTGGTCGTTGTTGGTTTGGAGCGTCTCGTAGGCTTGGAGCTTGGTCGCGTTGACGCCGTGGAGAACACGGGCGCCCGCTTCGTGGAGTTCGTCCAGCACGCCACGGGCGCTTGGGTACATCGTGAGCAGCTCCGTGTGCGTGTCGAGCGACGTCGCTGTCAATACGACACGACCGCTGCTGATTGCCGAATGGTTCTTGCGGAGAAACGCTCTCGCGTACGAGAAGTTGCCGTCGCCGACGACCAGCACGTTGGCGGTGGCAGAGGTGGTGGCGTCGAGGCCGAGGGTTGTGAGATCGCCGACTGTGGACGGCGGGAGCGTGTGGGCCATCGCGATGGAGGATATGCCGAGTCGCCGTCGCGCAGCAGTAGGAAGAGGCGGCGCACGACGGCGACCGATGGAGCAGAGCAGCGCGCGCAGCAGGGTGGACGAAGCAGGATGGCGGATCCGTCCTCGGAGAGATGGCTCACTTCCAGTGATTATTGATGCTGTACACGCAGGAAGGTTACGAACTGCTAATTGAGGTTTGTAACACCATGTTCAACGCAAAATGGAGGTTGAGATCATGTATTCGTCTGGATGACGCTACGCGGCGAGCGAGGCCGCCCCGTAGACCACACAGGCGACGACAGCGATCAATGCGCTTGGTAAGATCATGGCCTTGAACATGAGCAGCGGATCTTCTTTCTCCGCGTCGTTCTCTTCCACGGAGGTCGCTGCTTTCCCCGCTTTCTCGGACTCAGCTTTGTTCTTCTCGTTCTTCACGCTTGGTTTGTCGGCGGCCGCCGCCTTACGCTTCTCCTTGCGCTGATGAAGCTTATCATTCATCAATCAAGTATGCCTCAGTCATTGGGGTTCCGCAACAAAAGGGATGGCCGATCGGTTCTCTCACCGTAAGTTCAATGTCGTCAATGCGCATGCGTAGCTGCCACGGTACGGCGACGCGCTCCGTCTCGAGCTGCTTGATGAGCTTTTCACGGTGGCTGAGGAACGCCTCGTAGGCCGCGACCACGCGTTCGCCGTTCTCATCGTCTTGCTTGGCGGCGCGATGAGCGTCCTGGAGCTCGTCGTCAAGCGCGAAGAGCTCCTGGACCAGCCGCTCGATCACAGGGGACTTGGCTGCAAGTCCATCGAGACCCGACGTCATTAGCGACGTGCGCGCCATGGTGAATCTTCTACTGAGTCGTCGAAGTGTCTAACACCGTGAAGATCAGATAATGGGGAGTCATCCCGTGTGACTCGTGTGAGTGGGTTGTTCCCTCACACGTCGCATATTTCCAAGAAAACAGCATCATCTTATCGATTTTCATTCAGTATGCAACACGAATACCACGCCCTTCTGCCTCTCGTTTCCCTTCTCCAAATCTACGGATGTATTGCGTTGTGGTGACCACGCATTTTACAGCTCGACAACGTCGTTGCGTCGCTGGTTGTACAGCGCCTGCTCGCGCGAGTTAGCGACCACGAACTGCTCGCTCGACGTCGCGGCGTACTGTGCACGTGGGTTGGCAGACAGGCGCGGCTCGTTCGAGTACTGCTGCTGCTGCATCCGAGGGTCCGCACCATACTGCTGCTGCATGCGTGGATCAGCTCCGTACTGTTGTTGTTGTTGTTGTTGCTGCTGCTGCATACGCGGATCAGCGCCGTACTGCTGCTGCTGCATCATTTGCGGGTTGCCGGAGTACCTCTGGTCAGGCAGGTTGTTCGCGATGTAATGCTGCGCGCCGTTGTGGCTGATCTGGTCATAGCGCACGGCGTTCGGCTCGTCGTATGGACCCTTCGGCTTGCTCGAGTCGTCCATGTGCGTGCCCGAGCGAAGACGAATATCGTCTCCGTCTTGATAGCCACCGCTCACGTACGGGTTCTGTGACTTGTCGTTCGGGTTGTGGTTACCGCCGTTCTGAGGGCGACCCGGCGTCGACTCGTCCTTGAAGAACTGCTGGGCCGCCGACTGGCCTTCCTGTTCATCGTACGCCGCGTCGCGCTGCAACTGGTACTTCTTCCAGAACGCATAGAGCGAGCGCACCATGAGCAAAAAGAGAACAAACAAGTTGAGGCCGACGATCGCGAGCGAGATACCGTTCTGGAGCTCCGAGGGCAGTTGCGAACTCGCGGTCGCGTTAATCAGGAAAAACGTCAGCGCGAGCGTCGCAATCTTCATGATGGTCACAAACGACGTCGTCGTCTGGACGAACCGAGAGTGGTGCGGGGACTGGACCTCCAGGTAGAAGAAAAAGAAGACGTGCGCAGCAAGCAAGATCGACACCTGGTACTTAGCATGCATGCCGACGTAGCCCGTGACGACACCAGTGACGAGCGCGAGCATGAGCTTCGCCGAGAAGAAGAAGCGATGCTTAAACTTGTACTCATCGTAGAACGGCCCGTAGCGTTGGCAAACCTTCTTGTTGATGTGCGTGGCCGTGCCAACATCACGGATATCGTCTTCGTAGCGCTTCACGATGACGAACCCGTAAAACACAATACCAAGCGCGAGACCCAGGATTGCGATGATCGCGAGGATACACTTGGGGTCAGTCAGGTTGTTCTGCTGCGAAGAGTAGTAGATCTGGTACGTTGCCGTCACACCAATAGTGTACTGAGAGAGGATCGCGATGAGCACGAGCAGGCCAATCATCTTGTCGAAAAACTTCTTCATGAAATCGTCGCGGGACATGAACAAGCCCGAGACACCGTAGCCCACGCCAAAGAGAAGAAGCACACCGGCGGTCACGACGAACACACCAGCGAGCGTCACGAGGAAGAGCATATCCTCGCGGATGCCGAGCGTACGTGCGTACTGCGCGACGCCGCGGTCCGAGCTCGTGTTGTCCGAGAGACGACGCGTGGTTTTGGAGGACGTCCCGTTGCCCAACTTCGTGTCGTTGAGCTGACCAAACGGAAGGAACGTGAATGCCGCCGGCGCCATCTGCTTGCCGAACATCGCGAGTGCCGCCGACTTGCCCTCAAGCTTCAGCTGGTTGATCATGACGCCAAACTGACAAATCTCGATCGTAAACACACCAACGTTGGCACCCACGGTCGCGACACTGGCCGACGCCGCACTGACACCACCGACGGCCGAACTGGCCACGGCCGCGACCGCACTCACAAACACGGTCACACCCGCAACACTCTGGGTCGTCGGCGCCAGCACAGAGCCGACCGTGGTTGTGTTGTCCTTTGAAATGACGCCATTGATCAGGTCCGCCTGGCGTTCGCGCTTGATCTGCGTGTCGGTGCGAGGCACACTCGCGGAAAGCGCCGAACATGAGCACGACGAGAACGACGAGTCGCCCACGTACCCGCACTCCTTATCCGATGTGAGTGTCGTGTTGCCGATGAGCAGCGGCGAGCCTGTGAGGCGCGAGGCGACGCCAGCGGTAACATCGCTCGGCAAAAAGGCCGAGATGCCCGACTTGCTGTACACGGACGACGACATGCCGTTCGACGCGCCATACTCCCACCCAGTGGCGCTGTTGCACGCCGGAAACGCACACATGGAAACGCAGGTCGTGCCGGTGATCGCGCCAAGCGTGCCGCTGTAAATGACGCACTTGGCGGCGGCGGCGGCCTTGGCCGCGTCAATGCTCTGGCCGTTGCACTTGATGCCAAGCGTGTCCCACTGCTTGTAGAACGTTTCGTCGCACGTAATACCGGTCACTGCTTTCGCGGTCGAGTTGCCGGCGTTGCCACCGACAGTGCCGTTCACGGCAGTGCCGTTCAAGCCGGCCTTGTTATCGCCCACAGTCGGCGCCACCGTAATCTGCGCATTGACAGTCACTGCGGGCGCCGATCCGTTCATGGACACAGCACCGTTCACAACGCCCGCCGCCGCCGGAGCTTCCGTCTTCACCAAATTCGGGTCGGGCACGCCCACCTGCAGCCAGCGACCGCCGAACGTGAGGTTGCCGAACACGTTACCACCTGGCGCCGCGGTCGTTGTCGCTGGCGCGGCTGTCGTGGTCGACGGAGCCGCCGACGTCTTGGAGGGTGCCGCCGAGGTCGTCGACGGCGGAGCCGTGGTCGTCGCCGGTGCGCCAGGCACCGGCGTCGTGTTACCACCGGGCGTGGTGGTCACGGACGGCACTGGCGTCTTGGGCGCCTGGGTCGAGCCGGCGTCGCCAGTGTCGCCCTCGTCCGAGTTGCCGACGTCGTGCGTGGGCGAGCCGCTAGAGCTGCCGTGGGAGTTTCCGTTCTTCTTGTCCGTCTTCTTCTTCTTGTCGTTGGAGGAACTGCCGTCTGAGGAGCCCGGGGACGCGATGGGCGGCGCCGCGAGCGTGGACGAGACGCGGGACTGCATGTCGAAGGGACACGTGAGCGCGGCGTCGGCGGTCTGCGCCGCCAGCGCGACGGCCGCGAGCGTCAGCCACGCGAACCGCATGATGCAATAGAGGAATGTAGTGTAATCGACGCTTTCTCGCTCCGGCGTGGATTTGGAATATGCCGCTTCCACTGGGGAGAAGAAAACGATCGCGCGAGCGAGAGGGGAGGGGTTGAGGGGAAGGGCAACTGAAGGGATGGGGGAGATGGACTGGATCTCCCTACCCCTGACGACGTGGACAAACGTGTCATAACTGTACAAATGTATTTCCTCTTCTATCGATTTATTCCTATATTTGAATGAGTGCTTTTCTTTACCTTTGATAATGGATGGTGTAATATTTGATCGCGGGGAAAAGTTTTGTCCACTGGTGGTCAGAGGGGACTTTTTGGCCAGGCGTGAGTCGCGGCTGATCGTTGCATTGCGGGTGCAAAGTGATTGGGCGGTCTGACGGCACACCTTGCGAACGTCCGGGTTCTGGCTGATGGTTTGGGACCTTGGCCATTTAATTTCGCTGTCGCTTGGGCTGATCACAATAAGTTCACTGTCGCTTATGCTGATGGTCACAATCATGAACATTTGTTCTGGGAGATGCTGGCGTAGGTTTCTCTGTGCTATGACCACAGAAACCGTCTCAGAACTGCATTTGTGCGATGGCACCACGACCATCCTGTCGTAATCTGTAACCGTCTGACACATGACAAAACAAACGGACGGGCAGTTGTCACATCGAACTCCAAATCAGTATTTCAACCAATCATCACTGTGAGTATTAATTCACAGCTGTACCCATTTTGGGGTGTGACTTCAGAAGCTGATGATTGGCGGAGAATGTGATTCTTTCAACCAAGAGAGAACATAAATGACGAAAATCGCTTTTGTGAAATTAGTGTGGTCCACGTTTCCTTCAAGGCGAGATGACCTCGATCTCTTCGGTGGGCGACATGCTGTCACCGGAACTCGCAAACAGCCTGCTTCGAGCAATCAATCGTGCCGGAGCATGGACGACGCGACCGAGAGCCGAGCGAAGACGCGCGTCGAGACGCCGCTACGCAGTCTGGACGCACCCGCGAGCGGCGCCGGCGCGCGCAACAATGTGGTCGTGAAGGTCGGGATGGTGGGCGACGCGCAGGTGGGCAAGACGAGTCTCATGGTCAAGTACGTCGAGGGCAAGTTCGACGAGGACTATATCCACACGCTCGGTAGGTTGCAGAGCGACTGCTGGTTTCCAATACGGCAGGACTGACAGCAGTTGTGTGTGGCGTGGGGATGAAGGCGTCAACTTTATGGAGAAGACCATTGCGCTGCGCAACACAGAGATCACGTTCAGTATCTGGGATCTCGGAGGTTCGTCAGGAGATCATGGGCATATCTACCTGAGAGGCGAATAGTATTGACGCTGGCTGCATGCACAGGCCACCGCGAATTCATCAGCATGCTGCCGCTGGTCTGCAACGACGCGGTCGCGATCCTCTTCATGTTTGATCTCACGCGCAAGGCCACGCTCTTGAGTGTCAAGGAGTGGTATCGGCAAGTGCGATCCATCAACAAGGTACGTTTGCGAATCCGTGTGGACGCTGAGTGCACTGAATTGACGCTGCCACTATCTTCTTTTCTCCAGAACGCATTTCCGTTTCTCATTGGAATGAAGTACGATCAGTTTGCGAATTTCTCGCTGGAAGAACAGGAAGACACGACCAAGCAGGTGCTGCCTCGCTCAATTTGCTCTTCTCTACTCTATCATGCGAATGATGATGGCTCACGCCCAATGATGGGGATTGCTGTCGTCACCTATGCAGGCGCGCAAATTCGCCAAGGCCATGAAGGCGCCGCTGATATTCACGTCGGCCTCGCATTCGATCAACGTGCAGAAAGTCTTCAAAGTCGTGCTCAGCAAGGTCTTCGATCTCAAGTGCACCGTGCCCATGATCGAGAAGATCGGCGATCCGATTCTGCAGTATTAATTAGCCCGTGACCGAGCGTATCGTTAGGATCAATTCACCTTCACACCACACACGAGCAGCTACATCCTCGTGCTCAATGTTACCAACAGTTTGTGTCACGCAAGACTTATTTATGGCTTTGGCGTTCGCCTCCCGCGCGCATTTCATGTTTCCTACATCATCTGAGGAAGCTGCTGCGTTATCCGATTTCACAGAAAATGAGCTTGAACCTCTATCGTTGTTCGTAGGATTTCCGTCAGATACGCGCTCTACTAAAACCGCTTCGCGCCACCATTGTGCTTGACATCTTGACCAGCAGCGTCAAAAAAGAGCCTTGATGAACTCCTGCGTTCCGTGGCATTTGAGGATACACGCAGCGCCCATGATGTTGCGCCTTCACTCGCGCTCCCTGGGCACCAAAGCTGCGGCTGGACGTGCCAAGCGCGTGCCAGCTGTGGCGCCACAGAAGTCACAGCTACGGCGCAACTCCAAGCGCATCCAGGAGGCCATGGCGCAGACCGCGATCGCCAGCGTCGCCCAGTCGCTCGCGACGGCTTCACCAATGCGAGTACTCGGACTGGATATCAATACCAGCAGCACTGGCTATGCCGTGCTGGACGCCGAGGGCCGTGTGGAGAGTTGGGGACACATTACAACCGCACAATTTGAGAGTTCCGACATCTTGGCCATCGCCCACGCGATCAGCGACGCACTGGCGGACGTCCGTGCGACTGCCCAAGACGCCCGGTGGCGCGTGGGTATTGAAGACTTTATGCGCATGTACCGCTTTGGCAAATTCCACAACAAGGGCATTTTCCAGCTTGCGCAGCTAAATGGTATCGTCTCGTACTCGTGCTGGCAGAGCTTTGGGTGCCGCCCCGTCCACACGCACCCGACAGCGGCGCGCGGCCTCTTTGGCATCGTTGCCAGCAAGAAGAGCAACGCGAGTGTGAAGGAGAAAGTGATGGCGTTCGTGCTCGCGCGAGAAGCGGGTTCAAACGCGCGTGCCGAGCTGCCCGTGAACCGCTTCGGGCAGTGGACGGACGAAGCGTACGACATGGCTGACGCCTATGTGGTGGCGTCCTACACGCGTTGGATGGCGATGCAAGAGCAGCTACAGCTCCACCCCGAGCTGCTGCGTCAGTTCAGTGATGCGTACGTCTCTCTAGTCGTGACGACGGAGCCGACCACCACGAAGAAGAAACCAACTACAGCGGAAGCCACGGCGCTGCTGGCCATGGACGCGAGCGCCAAGCACACGTACCTCCAAGAGCTTTTCGCAGTGGGCGTCTCGGACTGGGTCAAGCAGCAGACATACGCCTAGAGAAACCAGTCGAAATAAAGCAGAGATGTGGTGTGTATTACTGAGTGTAGTCCTTCGCTCCGTGAAACGAAAGCCATACTTAGTGGAACTCGTGGACGTCGGTCCACGCCTTTTCTTCCCGGTTCTCGCGCTCGTAGTAGTCAAAGAGACTGTCGGCGTCCAATCCCAAGAGCGGCTTCTCCTTGTGGATGGCCATGGACTCGACAAAGAGCTTGACGAGGCTAATGTTGGTGAGCAGCGGAATGGAAAAGTCGACGGCCGTGCGGCGGATCAGGTAGTTGTTCTTGATCTGCTTGCTCGAGCTGTTGGGCAAGTTCACGACGAGGTCAATCTTCTTTTCGCGGAGGTAGTGGAGCACGTTCTCTTCATTGTCTTCGCCCAACGGGAAGCCGAGCTTGGTGGACGGAATGTCGTACTTTTGCAGGAACTCGTGCGTCTTCTCGGTCGTGTACAGGTTGTAGCCCAGCTCGTGCATCTTGAAGGCCGCGTGCACAAAGTCCTCGGTGAACTTGTCCTGCATTGACAGCAAAATGTTCTTGTTGGGTAGCTTAAAGTTGGACGAGATGAGCGCCTTCAAGAACGCCTCGTGGCGGTTCTTGCCAAAGCACGCGACTTCGCCCGTGGACGCCATCTCGACGCCAAGCAACGGGTCGGCACCGCCGAGCCGCGTGTAGGAAAACATGGGCGATTTGATGCCCACGAAGCCTTCGGGTCGCATGGGTCCAAAGAGCGGCGGCAGGTCGTCCTGCTCGGTCGACTCGTCCACCATGACCTTGGTCGCTGCGTTGATGAAGTCGGATCCAGTGGTCTTGGACACGAACGGGAACGACCGCGACGCGCGGAGGTTGCACTCGATCACGCTCACGTCGGCGCCCTTGGCGAGAAACTGCGCGTTGAACGGACCGGAAATGTTGAGTGCCTTGGCGATCTTCTCGCCGCACTTGCGCACCTCGTTAATGTAGAACGAGCTGGCCTCGACCGGCGGCAAAATGAGCGTGGCGTCGCCACTGTGGACGCCGGCGTTTTCCACGTGCTCGGACACGGCCGCGGCGATCACGACGCCGTCCTTGGCGACGGCATCGAGCTCGAGTTCCTTCGCGCCCTCGATAAACTTGGTAATGACCACGGGGTGTTCCGGCGACACGTCGGCGGCCTCGCCCAGGACCTTGGCGAGATCGTCATCGTTGTACGCCACGTTCATGGCGGCACCGCTGAGCACGTACGACGGACGCACGAGACACGGGTACCCGACCTTGTGGGCAAACTGCTGTGCGGCCTCGACGCTCGTGAGCTCCTTCCACTGCGGCTGGCGCACGCCAGCCTGGTCCATGAGCTTGGAGAACTTGTACCGGTCTTCGGCACTGTCAATCATCAACGGATGCGTGCCCAGGATGTGGACGCCCGACTGGTGCAGCGGCAGGGCCAGGTTGTTGGGGATCTGGCCACCGACCGAGACCACGACGCCCTTGACGCCCTCGCGGTCGTACACATCCATGACGCGCTCCTTGGAGAGCTCTTCAAAGTAGAGCTGGTCGCACTCGTCATAGTCGGTACTCACCGTCTCGGGGTTGTAGTTGAGCATGACGGCACGGCGGCCGAGCTTGCGCAGCGTGCGGATGCAGCTCACGGCACACCAGTCGAACTCGACCGACGAGCCAATGCGGTACGCGCCGCTGCCGAGCACCATGACGCCGTCGTTGGCGGGCTGCGCCGGCACGTCGTGCTCGTCTCCATTGTACGTCATGTACAGGTAGTTGGTCTGCGCCGGGTACTCGGCCGCGAGCGTGTCAATCTGCTTGACGCTCGGCTCAATGCCCAGGCTCTTGCGCTTGGCACGCACGTCATTGTCCGTCGTTCCGAGCATACGCGCGAGCTGGCGGTCCGAGAATCCGACCTTCTTGGCCTGCAGCAGCTCGGCCTTGGTCACGTCGTGGATCGACTTGCCCGTGAGGTTGACGTCGAGGTCGGCGATGCCCTGGAGACGGTTGAGGAACCACGTGTCAATCTTGGTGATAGCGTGGACCTCTTCGACCGAGAGCATCCCGGTCTTAAGCGCATAGGCGATCTGGTAGATACGCTTGTCCGTGGGGCGGCCCAGCGCCTGGACGAGATCGTCCTTGGACCAGTGCTTGTCGCGCGGCTCAAAGCCCTCGATGGACGGCTCGACCATGCGCATGGCCTTTTGCATGGCCTCTTCAAAGTTGCGTGCGATCGACATGACCTCGCCGACCGACTTCATGGACGAGCCGATCTCGGTGCTCACGTTCTCAAACTTGGACAGATCCCAGCGTGGGATCTTGGTCACGCAGTAGTCGAGCGACGGCTCAAAGCACGCAGTCGTGCTCTTCGTGACCGAGTTCTTGAGTTCCGGCAGCGTGATGCCCAGTGCCAACTTGGCCGCGACAAACGCGAGCGGGTACCCCGTGGCCTTGGACGCTAGTGCACTGGACCGCGAGAGCCGCGCGTTGACTTCAATGATGCAGTACTCTTCCGAGTGCGGGTTCAGCGCGTACTGGATGTTGCACTCGCCGACAATGCCCAAGTGGCGCACGACCTTGAGTGCCGTCTCGCGGAGCATGTGGTACTCGCGGTTCGACAGCGTCTGCGACGGCGCGATCACGATCGAGTCGCCCGTGTGGATGCCGAGCGGATCAAAGTTCTCCATGTTGCAGACCGTGAGGCAGTTGTTGGCGCTGTCGCGGACCACTTCGTACTCGACTTCCTTCCAGCCCTTCATGGACCGCTCCACGAGAATCTGCGGCGAGCCGGCAAAAGCCTTCTTGGCCATGGACCGCAGCTCAGCCTCGTCCTCGCAAATGCCCGAGCCCAGGCCGCCGAGAGCAAACGCCGAACGGATCATGACGGGGAAGCCAATCTTGTAGGCGGCACTCACGGCGTCCTCAATCGTATTGACAGCCGCACTCTCGGCAATCTTCTCGCCAATCTCCTTGAGCTTGTCGTTGAAGATCTCGCGGTCCTCGGTCGCCGCGACCACGTCGATCTGCGTGCCCATGACCTGGACGCCGTACTTGGCGAGCACGCCCTTCTCGTGGAGTTCGACGCCGCAGTTGAGCGCCGTCTGGCCGCCCATGGAGATGAGGATGCCGTCCGGGCGTTCGCGCTTGATGACCTGCTCCACAAAGTCGGCGTTCACCGGCAGATAGTAGACGTTGCTGGCCTGCGCCTCGCTCGAGCGGTCAATGTTGGTCTGCACGGACGCAATGTTGGGGTTGATCAGGATCGTCTCAATGTTCTCTTCTTTCAGTGCCTTGATGGCCTGCGACCCCGAGTAGTCGAACTCCCCGGCCTGGCCAATCGAGAGCCCACCGGAGCCGAGCACGAGCACCTTCTTGACCTGCGGCCGCGCGATCTCGGGTCGCTGCACGAGGCTCGTGATCGGCCCTTTCGCCTTGGTGCGCACGGCGTCCAAGAAGACGTCAAAGAGAAACTCCGTGTCGGTCGGCCCGCCCATGTGCTCCGGGTGGAACTGCGCCGTGAAGTACGGCTTGGTCTTGTGGATGATGCCTTCGTTCGTGCCGTCGTTGCTGTTGACAAAGAGCTCTTCCCAGTCGCTTGGCAGCTGCTTGCCGTCCAGCGCGTACCCGTGGTTCTGCGCCGTGATGTAGCTCTGCCCCGTCTTGAGGTTGTTGACCGGTTGGTTCTGCCCGCGGTTGCCGAACGGCAGCTTGTAGGTCGGCGCGCCGGCCGCGCGGCCCAGCAGTTGGTTGCCCAGGCAAATGCCAAAGATGGGCTTGACGTCGTCGCCCTCGGCGTTCATCGCGCGGCGCAGCTGCTCGGTCGTCTCGGTGAGCATGGCCGGATCGCCGGGTCCGTTACTGATAAAGAGACCATCGTACGTCTCGGACGAAATGTCGTGGTTCCACGGCACGAGCTTGACCTCGGCGCCGCGGCTCACGAGCGACCGGATAATGTTGTACTTGATGCCGCAGTCCACGGCCAAGATCTTGAGCGGGTTGCCCTTGCCAAAGACGCGCACTTGCTTGGTCGAGACTTGCGCCACGAGGTTGGTCTCATTGACGTCGACAAACGCCGGCGCGTCGCTGCCCTCGACGATGATGCGGCCCTTCATGGCGCCTTTCGCACGGATCTTCTTGGTGATGGCGCGCGTATCGACGCCGGCAATGCCCGGGATGCCCTCGCTCTCGAGCCACTGCGACAACGACGTGGCGGCGTTCCAGTGCGAGTGGTGGGCCGAGTAGTCCTGCACAATCATGCCGGCCGCGTGGATCCTGTCCGACTCGATGAACTTGTTGAGCCCAAACTCGTCGAGCGTCTTGGTGCACGGCACGCCGTAGTTGCCAATCATGGGGAACGTCATGTTGAGGAGCTGGCCCGAGAACGACGGGTCCGTGAGCGCCTCGGGGTACCCGACCATGCCGGTCGTGAACACGACCTCGCCGGCCATGGACTTTTTCGCACCGAACGACACGCCGTGGAACTTGGAGCCGTCCTCGAACTCGAGCACGGCCGGCGTCTCAAAGCGCGGCCCAAGCGTGCGGCGTGTGGTTTTGAACCGCTGGAGCACGCTCGCGCCGCGCGCGGGCAGCGGCGCGCGCTGGCGCACGGACGACGAGAGCCGCAACATGGGGATCCAGCCAAGGAGTGTTGGTTGGTGGCAAGGCGGCCAGTTGAAGAATGAACGGTGGGAAATCCCCGAGCGGTCAGGAATCCGGAAGGATAAAGATGGAAGGACGCGACTGGCGGCAAACGCGAGCAGCTCACATGAGAGAAAAGAGAGCATGCGCAATGGCGCCTGCAAAAGATACGTATGCGTTTTCACAGGTCGGTTTGCACAACGGACTCACTTTGCGAGAATGGTTTGTAGGGAAGCTTGAAGGAGATAAATGGGGTGGTCGCCAAGCAGCAGTTGAAGGGGCAAGGAAGATGGGAGGGCGAAATTATGAAACGAGAGTGAGAGGGTATAGAGTGCAAGAGGTAATGGGAGCATCGCAGGTCTGGCCAGCCACAAGATCATTCCTGCATTTGGTGGTGCCGACGCTCTCGCAACTTGTACATGGCCCGGACAACGGATGATAGATCACTGGATGCTGGAATACGGATCCAGTGAATCGCGGTCCACGAGAATATTCGCTGCGTTAATCTCGGAGAACATGACCTTGCTGACGGCACTGGTGAACCCAAGTTGCAGTTGGAAGACGTGACCGCAAGATACGAGTGGCCGAGAGCATGCATCTCGTGGTTAGCATTCAGTTCACACCTCTTTCTTACAGGAGCACTAACTACAGTTCTGCTTGGCACCTACTGTTGCTGCTGCCATGTTAGCGTCCTCTACGAGCTCAAAGTTTGAGCTCCATCCAGATAGATCCCTTTTCATCATCAACTCTACCAAAGCCACCCCGTCGGCTTGGCATGTCCAGTCATTCACTTACAGTAGCAAATAAATACATAGTATCCGGATACAGTCACTTCGTCCAAAGATGACGCGGGTCTTGGCGCCAAAACAGTGGGCGCTGCACCACCACTCGCCGCCTGTGACGTGCCGATCCCACTCTTGGAAAAAGATCCCGATTCTGAAGATTGCCCAAACGCCACATCGTACTTAAGCGAAGTATAAGCTTTCATAGGTCCCTGCTGGCTGCACCTCTTCCGAGCAGATCGCCATTGCCAACGAGCGGATCTCCTTCTTCTTGTGCGTCTCCACGGGCGCGTCGTTCGTACGTCAGGGGCCGTGGGAGGGGCTTTCTTCTTCTTGCTGTGGCGTCTGCATTCCGCTTCTGTCATCGGCATCGTCCCACCACTTCCAACCATGCTGGTCCAGCGCATCGTGCGAACCGCCGCCCGCTCGGCTGCCGCTTCCTCGCGCCGCAGCACTGCAGTCACCACGACGGCTTTGCGGGCCGTGGCTGCTGCAAGCAGCGACCGCTTCGCTGTAGCTAGTGGCTCGGCGCGGGCGTTCTCGTCGCAGTCGCCGACGTCGCCAAAGGACGTGGCCACGTCGCTGCTTCAGATCGTGTCGACCCGGGAAGAGATCGCCGAGTACCTCAAGGTCTACGGCGTGCCGGGCGTCACGCGCACGGCCGTGATCAAAATTGGCGGTGAGGTCATCGACAATGAGCTCTCGACGCTGGTCGACTCGCTCGTGTTTCTCAAGGAGGCCGGACTCTTTCCAATTCTCGTCCACGGCGCGGGACCGCAGATGAACGCCGAGCTCGCGCGACTCGGCGTCGAGCCGCAGTACGTCATGGGCAACCGCGTGACCGACAAGGAGACGCTTGCGATCGCCAAGCGCGTCTTCTTGCAGGCCAATCGCAAGATCGTGAACGCGCTGGTCGCCGCGGGCGTCGCTGCTCGGCCCATCACGAGCGGCGTCTTTGAGGCCACGTTCAAGGACCAAAGCGTGTACGGCTTTGTGGGCCAAGTGAGCACCATTCACGGCGACAGCGTCGAGTCGGCCATCGCGCTGGGCCAGATCCCCGTGCTCTCGAGTCTCGGCGAGAGCTACGACGGCCAGACGCTCAACATCAATGCCGACGTCGCTGCGCGCGAGCTCGCCATCAATCTGCAGCCGTACAAGACTGTGTTTATCAACGCCAAGGGCGGCTGGATCGAGGACGACGGCACCAAGCTCAAGCAGATCAACATGGCCACGGACTATGCCTCCATGGCCGCGCGCGACTACACGGGCCGCCAGGGCACGCTGCTCAAGCTCAACGAGATCCACGCGCTGCTGCAGAACTTGCCGAGTTCGTCGTCGGTCGCGCTCACGTCCGCGTCGGCGCTGTCGCGCGAGATTCTCAGCAGCTGCAGCACCGGCACCGTGTGCGTGCGAGGCGATAGTGCGAGTGAGCCGGCCACGCCAGCGGCCGCGGTCGCGACGGCGCCCAAGAAGTTCCGCGTCGGGCTGCTGGGCGCGAGGGGCTACGTGGGGCGAGAGATCATTCGGCTCATCGGCCACCACCCGCAGCTCGAGCTCGTGTGCGCGAGTTCACGTGCGCTTGTGGGCCAAAAGATCGTGGAGATTGCCCACGCGCCGCCGCTCAACCCACACACCAACAAGCCCGCGATCCCCGTGACGACGCGCGCGTCGCGGCTCAGCATTGACGACAACCTCGAGTTCTGCGATCTCGGACTCGACCAGATTGCGGCGTCCGAGTACGCCGACAGCGTCGACGTCTGGGTGCTGGCGCTGCCCAACGGCCACTGCCAACAGTACGCGGCAGTGCTGGACGGACTCAAGCGTCAGGACAAGATCGTCATCGACCTGAGCGCCGACCAGCGATTCAACGACCAGTGGACCTACGGTCTCCCAGAGGCCCCGCACGGTCGGGACAAGCTCCGTGGTGCGACCCACATTGCCAACCCCGGATGCTACGCCACGGGCGCGCAGGTCGGTCTGCTGCCGTTGCTCGGCGGCAAGCCCCACGTGCACAGCGGCAAGTCGCTTCTGGACACGGCCATTCCGCCGCACGTGTTTGGCGTCTCCGGGTACAGCGGTGCCGGCACGGGCCGCTCGAACGCCAACAACCTCAGTGTGCTCGAGGACAATATCATGGCGTACAAGTCGGTGAACCACATCCACGAGCACGAAGTGAGCCACCAGCTTGGCACGTCGGTGCGGTTCATGCCCCACGTCGCGGCCTTTTTCCAGGGCATCCACCTCACGATCTCGACGCAGCTCCAGGACGCGACGCTAACGGAGAAGCACATTGAGGAGCTCTACCACGAGTTCTACAAGAACGAGGCACTCGTGAAGGTCACGCCCGCCATTCCGTTGGTCAAGGACAATGCCCACGAGCACCACGTGACGGTCGGCGGCTTCCAGATCGACCCAAAGACGGGACGATTGGTCGTCATCTCGACTATCGACAACCTGCTCAAGGGCGCGGCCACGCAGGCTGTGCAGAACATCAACGTTGCGCTCGGCATCGACGAGTACGCGGGTATTCTCCCCAGCCGAGGAGATTAAACGCACGTACAACATGGTATTCTCCATAAATAAAGACCACAAGGTTTTCACTTCTTCTTTCTCGTGCGGCGCTGGGTCGAGCTGCTGCTGTTTGACGACTCGCTTCGCGTGGCCCTCGCTTCAATCTGGATTGTTCCTCCCTGACGGTGCAGACACAGTCAGTTCGAGTCACAAATCAGACCATGCGGCAATGCCGTCGGGTCGCACCTGAATGTCCTCGCGGTGGCTGCTCTGCTCGACCTTGCTCTGCGTGTCCAGATAAAACATGAGGTCTCGCACTTGCGCCTCCAGATCGCCAATGCGGACGGCTGTGTCGCCTTCCATGCGCTTGTTCTGCTCTTCCAGCACGTGGACACGCTCTTTCCACTGCTTTTGGTTCTCAATCAACGACTTGTTCAGCTCCCTATCCACAACAGAGACACGTTTAGAACACTCCCCACTCATAACACATTCACCTCCATCTCTTCGTACCTCACAAAGCGCAGCTCTTCCTCCAACTTGTTGGCCTTTTCGCTGAGCACGTCGTGGCTCTTCTTCATGGCCTTCTTCTCGTGCTGCAAAGCCGAGATGACGCGGTGGTGGTCGCTCTCATGGAGACTCGCGAGCCGCCGTTCGTAAAACAGGCGCTGTTCCTCCAATTGACTCCAAGAGCAGCAAACAAAGAAGTGATCGTCAATATAAAGATCCAGGCAAAAACCTCCCGCGAAACCAACAACCCACGTACCTCTTGAGCAAGAAGTTATACTCTTGCGCGAGCTTCTCGAGCTTGCCATGTTCGACAGCCTCCAGCTCGGCGTCTGTGGGTGGTGGCAGCTGCGAGCGCTCGCCACTCATGTTGGTCTGCGGACTCGGAAACTCGACAAACTTGCCGTCCTGCTTGTTCATGATGAGGCGGTGCACAAAGCCGTCGCCGGCATAGTCCCACACGCGCTGCGTCGCGAGCTCGAGCGAGTATGTATGCATGGTCTCTTGGTAGTGCTGCTTGGCGTGCTCGTTCGAATACCGCCCACAGCCAACGTGACCGCAGATGAGGCAGATCCACAAGTGCTCCGTGGTCTGGCACACCTCGCACGCCGAGCCAATGTCGCCGTGGCTGTAGCGGCACACTGGACAGCTCGAGCCTTCCCAGCGAAAAAGGCAGTCGCAGTGGAACGTGTGGTTGCACAGCGTCGTGAGAATGCCCGACGCCGACGCATCCAGGCGGTCGAGACACACGGCGCACGTCGGGATCTCCGTCATGCCGGGCGGTGGGAGCGGGAACAGCTTCACTTCCGAAGCCGCAATGGCTTCTCCATCGTCCACTGCACCGTCCTGCTCGTCGTTCTTCTTGTCCTCGTCGCTGTCACCTTCTTGCTTGGCGTCGCTGTCGCTGTTAGCACCGGTATCACCGGACACGTCGGGCGAGGACGACTTAAGCTCGACCTTGTCAAACTCTATGCTCTTGACAAACACAATCTTGCAGCGCTCGAGCTCGATCGAGTTGAAGTAGGTGCCGTTGTGCGCCAGGAAGAACTGGTCGGCGCGGTCTTGCGTGTGGAACTGGAGCAGCGCCATGCAGTTGCTGCGCTCCGGGTCCTTGAGGATGCGTACGAGCTGGATGTCTTCGCGGAAACCCGCGAGAAACTCGAGTAGCTCGACCGGTGACATGTGCGAAGGCACAGTCACGACGCAGAGCAATGTATTGCGCTCGTCTGGGAGACTGTGGAGCGCGGCGTTGCCGTGCGCAAGGTACCGCCGGTCAGGTCGGTAGAAGCGCAGCTTGCCCGTGGAGATCCGCACCTGCGGATTGCCCGTGAGAAACGACGCGCGGCCCGACGCGAGCAGCGCCTCCACGGCCTCGTCCTCGAGCATCTGCTCGAACGATAGGTCCTCGGTCTTGGCCTCGTCGTGGTCGGCGTCGCCGCCGCCATCGTGCGACGCCAACGGCTGCACGCGAATCTGGAACATGGTGGCCAGGAAGGATATGGTTTGTTGCGTGGAAGGAAGAAAAGGTCCTAAATTAGGTCTGCACTGGACTAGGACTATACATCCTCAGAAGCAGATTCAGATTGTTAGAGCTGTAAAATACACGCTGCGGTAAAATACACCCAGTTCATGGAACATTATCTTCTGATACAGTAGACGAGAACCAAATTCACAGTCAACCCACTCTTGGCTTCGACGTGTGAAACCCCAATCTTTGTTGCCATCCATGCTCACCTCCTCCAGAATCATGTTGAACTGCAACGCCACTGTGTGGAGATGCAGTCGTGAGGAACACCAGGCAGAAATTCTCGAATCTATCTCATCACACTGTTCAACAGCGAGGCAGTGGAAGGATGTGAACCCACGATCCTGATTCAGCAACCCCTACCACAACTCACTGGATATTCTCCACAACCCATACTTAACCAAAGTCTGCATCATTTCCATATGGAAACCAATGCTTGGTCTGGAAATGTCGCAACCCACCTCGCGGTATTTTACTTCGCCTCATTACTGACCCCATCGTCGCATCGGTTATCCGACTTCTCCATTCTTCTCTTCGGCCCAGAAATCGATCCGTCGTGTTGGGGAGAAGACGGTCACCATGTACGACCAGCAGCACCATAACGACCCGTACAAGAACTCTGGCCAGGCGCCGCAGGGCTACGGCCAGTCAGCCTACGGGCAACCGGCCTATGGACAACCGGCCTACGGACAACCCTACACAGCCACGCAGCCGCTGCAGCACACGTACGGCGGCGACGCGTCAACGCAGCACGTGACGGCCATCAAGCCGGCCGACACGACGCCCGCGGGCGGCTGCCGCGATCTGCCCTTCGGCATTCTCTTTATCGCCAACGTTGGCGCCATCGTGGCCTGCGTCGTGCTCTGGGGGCTGGACGCCATCAAGAAGAGTGCGGGCGTCAGCTCGTCCTCGCGCACGACGCCATCGTCCAAGAGTACGTTTCTGACCGCGGATGAGACCCGCAACGTCCTTGTCGTGGCGCTTGGGATGGGCGTGCTCGCCGTCGTGCTCGGCCTCCTGTCCATCAAGCTCATTACGGCGTACGCGCGGTGCATGATCCTGTTCACGCTGTGGTTCAACGTGGCGTTTGCGTTTGCGATCGCCGCGTTCGGCTTTATGATTGGCAACATGTTTATGGGCATTATCGGCGTCATCTTTGCGCTGCTCAGTCTCTGCTACGCGCGCGCTGTCGTGCCCCGCATCCCGTTTGCCGTCGCGAACCTGCGCGTAGCCGCCGCTGCCATCTCCAAGCACTGGTCCACGTACCTCGTGTCGATCGTGTTTACGATCGTGCAGATCGCGTGGGTCGTGCTCTGGGCACTGGCGTTCCTGGGCGTCGCGAACCAGCTCAAGACCGACAGCGCCACGAACGCCTCGCTGCGCGACAATGGAGCCCAGTGCACGGACAACTCGCAGTGCCAGTCGCTCACGTGCAAGTACGCGAACGGCTACAAGCGCTGCATTAGCTCGTCGACCTCGGGCTTCCAGAACGCGTCGGCGACCAACTACGTGGTCTACTTTTTCCTGCTCATTTCGCTGTACTGGGGAGCCCAGGTTTTCAAGAACCTCGCCCACACGACCATCGCCGGCACGGTCGCGACCTTCTGGTACAGCGCCGAGTCGGCCGGCGCGACGGGTGCGGCGCTCATGCGCACGATGACGACGTCGTTCGGCTCCGTCTGCTTTGGCTCGCTGATCGTCGCAATTATCCAGGCGCTGCGTGCGCTCGCCGAGCAGTCCCGCCAAGAAGGCAGCTTCCTGGGCTGCCTTGCCGAGTGTCTGCTCGGCTGCCTCGAGTCGATCATGGAGTACATTAACCGCTGGGCGTTTGTGTACGTCGGCATGTATGGTTACAAGTTTACGCAGGCTGGCAAGGCCGTGTTTCAGCTCTTCCGTGACCGCGGCTTCGACGCGATCATCAACGACGACCTCATTGGCAATGTATTGGGCTTTGCGGCGCTTGCTGTTGGGCTCATCTGTGCTGGTGCTGGTGCCGCGATTGCCGAGTACACCAACATTGTCGAGTTCAAGAACGCGATCTGTGCGTGTGTGAAGTGGTTTGGGCCTTCACTGGAGAAGTGCTGACGCTGTTTTTGTTTTGTTTTCTTTTCTAGACTTCCTGATCATTCTCGGCTTGTTTGTCGGGTACGGCGTCGCGGTCACGCCGCTCTCAGTCGTCGACAGCTCGGTTGCGACGATCTTTGTGTGCTTTGCCGAGGTGCGTTTTATTCTCTCGATCCTCATGCATCCCCGACCAAAGGCTCACCGTTTAATTTTCGTCTCTAGGACCCTGCTGCGTTCGCTGCATCGCACCCGGAGCTCTACCAACCGCTCGTGGCCGAGTGGCACAACCTCTACCCGGAGATCATGGTTCAGGCCGGCTACTGGCGCTAACCGTGACCTCAGAAATGCGACCCACAAAATCGACCGAGTCGAGAGAAGACCACTGGATTTGGCGTGGACTCCACAAATGCATGATGATTGAACTCTCTTGTGATTGCTGAGATCTCTCTTTCTATCTCTATTCGTTTTCACCCGTACACGATCGACCCGGTCTCGGGTGACTTGACTTCCTCCTTCTCAGGGTTGTCGTGGCTTGGCTGCCGTCGCTCATGCTCGCGCCTGACTTGCTCTTGGAGAAACGCGGCGATCGCATCCGCAAACCCATCAAAGCGTTGTTCATGTGCGTGATTTTGCTGCGACAGCAAACGATCGACTCGCAATAACTGACTTTCCAGGCGTGCAATGGCTTCAGTCTTAGTCTCCATGCTCGTTCGGTGGTGGCTCGCCGCCGCCTCGGCAGCGACAGTGAGTTCGCGGAGCCTCTCTTCGTACCCTTCCTTCAACCTGCACATGACGCGGTCTTGTTCCTCGACGCGCCGCTGAATCTGCTGGCACTTCTCGGTGGCTTTAGCAGTCTCCTTGTGGGCGTCTCGCAACTGGTCCTGCTTGTCCTGCAGCTCCTTGTACTGGCGACCCAACTCCTGCTGAAGACTCTGCAGTCGCTCGTCGCTTGCCTGCTGCAGCGAGAGGTTCTCTTGGCGCAGGCGCACGATCGCGTCCAAGTGCTTTTCCACTTCCTTCTCCAAGAACTGCCGGCTCTTCTTGATCTCCTCGACCTGAGCTTCCACGGCCTGCATGGATTTCTGTAGACGCTGCTGCGACTCGGTCTCGTGCTGCCGCACGAGCTCGTGAACGAGGCGCTCGTGGGCCACGCGTTCCTGTACGACGAGAGTCTGGAGCTCGTCGTGCTTGTCCTTGAGCGCCGACAGCAATCGCTTGGCATCGTCCAGCTGCTCGGTCGTATACGCTAACTGCGAGCGGAGCGACGACTCGCTCAACTCCCACTGACGGCTCGTTGCCGCCAGCTCGGCCTTGTGGGAAGCCTGCGAACTCTGCAGTTTCCGCTCGTGGTCTTTGCTTGCATCCAGCAGCTCTTTCTTGAGCTTCTGGAACTCTTCCTCTTGCGATCTGCATTATAAGAAAAGATACCGTGAGCCGTTTCTGGTTCTTGGATCAGCGCCACCTAGAATAAGTAAAGTACCCGGCCGACAGCTCGAGCCGGTGCACATCGCTTTCGAGTTTGTACTTGAGTTCTTCCAGCTGAGCAATCTGCTTGGCCTTTTGGTCGTCGCTCTTTTGGTGGAGCGTCTCTGCGTGGCTCAGCTTGTCCCGCAACACACTGGCTTCACGCTCTAGGGCCGCACGCGCGGCGCGGTACTCTTCAAATTCGACGCGGCGTCGGTTCTCGAGCTCTTCGAGCCGCATCCGGGCCTCGTGGGCCTCCGCTCGCGCGTCGATCTCGCGCTGCTGGTATCTGTCGCGGTCGTGCTTGGCGCTCTCGTTCTCTTTGCGTACCAATTGGATCTGCAGCTCGCACTCTTCCACCTTTTCAACCTGCAACGAAGATCCTCCAAGTGTCAGTGGAGACTAACGAGGGATACTCCGGACTTGTTACAGCAGTAGACCCTCACCAATTTGGCGTTGTGTCGCTTGGCGATCTGGAGATCGGTCTCTAGCGCCTCCTTCTCGCCCAGCACTTGCACCAGCAGCTGGTCGCTTTGGTGATGAGAGATCTCTTCCTTTCGTGGACTCGGCGGCTGGTCACGTGGCTCGTCTATGGTCTGCTGTTGCTGCATCTCGAGCCGCTGCTGACCCTCGATCGATCGGTTCCTCTTCAGCAACCGCTCTATCTCTTCAGCGTGCTTGAAGCTGCTGTTGTTGCCCGTGATCTCGAGCGTCAGCAGCGCGTAATTGCTCTGCAGCGTCTCAACAAACGCCAGCACGCCGGGGTTGCCGATCTCGTTCCACCGCAAATCCAATTTGCGCAGCGTGCAGTTGCGGTGCAGCGCCGCCGCGAGTGCCTTTGCGCTCTCGGGGCCAATATTGTTATTGCGCAAGTCCAATTCCAGCAGTCGTGAATCGACTTCCAGCGCGGCCGCCAGAGCGACGACGCCCTCGTCCAGCAGCCCAACGTTGTTCCACTCGAGGCACAGCGACACGACGCTGTGCTGCCCACGCAGCATAGCGGCGAGTGCCTTGGCGCCGGCGGCCTCGAATCGGTTCCCACGCAGATCCAGCTGCACGGGCGCCGCCGCGGCGCGACGCACGGCGTCCACAATGTCGCCGCACTTGTCGTCGCCAAAGTAGGCGTTGCTAAAGTCCAGCACGGCGTGGCGCGGCCCAGCAGACGAGGCATCCACCGCTTGATGCTTAGTGGTCTCATGGCTCTCACAGGTCGACGACTCGACTAAGGCGCCGGTCACCACCATGGTTATCCACTCGGCACGTGAGGAAAAGCGCTGGGTTCTTTCTTCCATAGAAATGAGTTAGTTGATTAGGCTGGGCTAGCTCTGTGTACCCACACTGGGATCCAACTTCAACCACAAGTGTAGCCAACGCGCGTGCATCCATGTGTGCTTTGTGGGTACAGCACGCAGACTGATGAAAGCAACTCACTTGCCCGTTGCTCCCACATCTCGGACGTTCTCTCTTGTTCCCCTTCTCCACACAGTCCCGAATGAGGCTGACCGACACCCAAGACGACGCCAGCAATCGACGAGTCCTTCAACTAAGAAACGACTACGTAGATGCACGCATCAAGGTTGGCATAGCGCTGGGTCTGGGCACGTCCTTGCTCGTAGTGTCGCGCGGTGCTCCTTACCATGTACACTACTCGTTCTCTGGACGGCTGTCTCAACTGGGACCAGCGCTGGCTGCGTCATGAAGACCACGTGTATGATTGTGATACTTTTGTTTGGCTTTTACGCGTACGTGACCTCGAGGAACATGACTTTCACCGCGGTCCACGTCCCCATCGCCTCGGGCGCAATCACCAAGCACCGGTCCGTCCATATTGTGGCAAGTTCGTTTGCCATGGCACAAGTGCTGTGGCTAATCCTGTCTACGCGTGATTCTCGGTGTCGCCGAGAATATTAGTCCCGGTGCGGGAACTATTGTAGCACCCGTAACCTCAAGACCAATGGCGAACGGTGCAGCAGCAAATCGGAGTGTGACTCCTACTCGTGCCACTTCGGATACAGTGACTGCAAGTGGCTCTAACACAAGTACTGCTCCGTCGCCTTCGCCGGATTCCAGCACGTTACTTTTCCAAGCGCTCGTGTCGTCCGCTGCATACTTCTTCATCGGCGCGACCATCGCCTTCATACCACTCTCAATGGTCGGCTCGGCAGTGCCGACCACCTTCGTGTACTACGCAGAGGCTCGCCACTACTCCAGTACACACGAAGCACGCGGGACGCCCAAACACGGTTATGCTGTAGTTGTGTATAATCCTACTAAAGGACACAAGACGCACCTGGATTTCCACGTCGCGCAATCGGATGAGTGGATCAAACACTAGCCACTGACGCTCAAATGTCGGCCACGTTAGCCTCTACTGCGGCTGCACACTCTATACATGGCTGCAGCACCACGCAAATGCTAATTGGAAGTTGGGCATCGAGACTAACTCCCAATCAAGTGGGCTAACCCGGGAGGCTGATTCCATCCCAAACGCGGTCAACTTGCTCTGAATACTTATCAGTCCCGTGGGTTCTCAGGAAGCCGGATCGCGGGAGACACCCCCAGCTGGTCAAGCGTCGGTCCATCTATGGTCGAGGCTCCGGATGTCCAGCAACATGTTTCCCGGCACGGCAGATCTTCCCGAGTCCGGACACCCCACAAAGTGAACCCACCAAGTTTCTGTATCCTCAATATGTTGAGTTCACTATACTTTGTGCGAGAGACACGCTCGCGGCTGGTGGGACGTCCGTCAGCCGAGCCCAAGAGAATCTTGGCGCGTATCCACCCATCTGGGTGCTGATCCAGAGTGATTCCGTTCCGGACTGACTCGAGACTCTGGAAATTTCGAACCCCGTGTCTCCACAATACATATACTGTAAGACTCGGCCCCAGTTTACATTACGAACGGAGCTTCTGGATCGAGACAGACAGCTTACCTTGAAGGACGAGACGATTACGTCGAATTACGAGGTCGTCCGCAGAGGCAGGTGGTTTCGCCTCCCTTTCTACAGAGGAGCCCGCCCCTGGGCTTTGCGCACTAGCGGCAATAGCTCCCCTCGTCTCTCCCTCCTCCACGCGCGACATAGCAGCGCGTCCGGTCGTCGGCTCTTGCCCACATAACAACTCGTCCGCTGCCACGCGCATCATGACGACCACGCCGCTCGCGCTGTCGCCCGACGGCCTCACGCGCGTCGACCTCGTGCGCGCCCCGGACGCGCCGTCGCTCGTCGACAAGCACACGCTCATGACGAGCGACAAGGCTGCCGCGAGCGCCGCCCTCAAGGAGCTCGACATTCTGCTCACGCTACAGAAGGCCGCGTCATCCGCTTCGTCCCACGTTGTCGCACTCCACAGCTTCCGCCTCGACGCGCCCACGCAACGGCTCCACATTCTCATGGAGCACTGCGCGCGTGGCGATCTCTTCCGCGTCGCGCAGGACGAGAGCCGCCTCGTGCACGCGCAGCTGCTCGCGCCGCATCACGGGCTCACGACCTGCGAGCGCGCGCTGCGCCGCCTCGCGTTCCAGACGCTGCGCGGCCTGCGCACGCTGCACGGCCACGGCATTGCGCACATGGACCTGTCGCTCGAGAACGTCTTTCTCACGGCCACGGGCGACGTGCGCCTGGGCGACTTTGCACTCGCGCACCGCTTCCAGCGCGACGAGCGCGGCCGCGTGCTGCGTGCGCAGCAGGCGCCCCACGTCGCCAAGCCGGCGTACGCGGCGCCCGAGCTCGTGGCCGCTTCGCGTGGCGGCGTCGCGGACGTGACCAAGGCCGACGTCTGGTCGCTTGGCGTGCTGCTCTGGCACTTGCTCACGCGGTCGCCACTCTTCCCGACGGGCGCGTCGACGCTGCAGGATCCCGTCTTCCGCGCCATGCTCCAGTCCAAGACGTGGGCCGACCGGCTCGCGCCGTCGGCGTCGCCGGCCATGCGCGACTTCCTCGTCGCGCTGCTGGAGCCCAACGCGTCCAAACGCCTCTCGGTGGAGGCGGCCTTGGGCCACGCGTGGTTCACGGGCCGGCCGGCCACCAAGTCGGTGCTCGTGGCGCCGACCAAGCGCTCCAGTCTGATAGAGTCCCCCACGACCACCACGACCCACAAGGACGACCAGCACAAGGCGTCCGTCGGGCGCCGCGGCCGCACGGGCAGCACTGAGATCTCGCTCGAGGCCACGCGCGTGGCCATTCGTCCGTCGCGGCTGCGGCGGTGAGACTCTCTGTCTATCTGTCTCTCTGTTTCTAAGTGTGAAAGTCTAGAGTCTACAAAATGCAAGCCTTCGAATGAACTGATCTACTCCTCTCTGTCTAATTATAAGGCGGTGCCGCCTGCCTCCCCCCTTCCATAGTCGAAACCAACGGCCATGCGGCGCCACGTGCTGTACGCCGAGCAGGAGCACGAGACGAGCGTGGGCGACCACGAGGCCCAGACCAGCGTGCTCGGTCTCTGGCTCCGCCAGCGACAGCAGCGGCTCCATGGCGACGCCACGCTCCCGCGGCTGCTCACGCTCTTCTGGACGCTCGCCAAGCCCACAGGCGCGACCTGTCTCCGCAGGCACGACTACGTCGACTTCTTCCAGTGCGTCGCCAAGGCGCTCGTCCAGAGTGTCGGCAACGACCACGCGGCCCGCGTCGCCGCGCGCGACTGGCTCTACGACTGCACCGCCGGCGGTGCCAAAGTCGCGGATCCAGAGGAGCTGCTCATGTCGTTCGAGCAGTTCAAAGAGGCGCTCTTGCAGTGTGCGGATCTCGTGCTGCCCGTGGAGAGCGACGCGGCCACGGTCGCGGGCTTTTTCCAGGAGCTACGCGACGCCATTACCGTGCAAGGCGACCAGCACCACCACGAGAACGGAGAAGAAGCGCCTCGCCACGCCATGCGCCCGCAGCTGCGCGCGCTGCATGACGTGGCCAAGATCCGCGGCGCGTTTCTCCAGACGATGCCGCCGGACGCCGACCACTTGGCGCAGATCCGCGGCCTGGCGAGCCCCGACATGGACTCGCAGTCACTCAAGCAGCTGCTGCTGAGCTACAACCCACGCAAGCTGTCGCTCTCGCGTAGCTTCTCGTCGCTCTTCACCAGCGACAAGCCAGCGCCGGCCACAGACGCGCTCGTGCTGCCGCCACTGCCAGAGACAGCCGAGGCACCGCCCGCGGTCGTCTCGCTGCTCGACGCGGCGCCGCTTCTCCCGTCGGCCATGCTGAGCCGCGCGCGTGACGACGGCTTTGACGTGGAGACCGCACTGGCGGACGCGATCGAGACGAGTCCAGCGTTGCGCATCGCCGTGGTCGGACCTCCGGGCGCCGGTAAGTCCCGCGTAGCGTCGAGTCTGGCCAAGCGGCTGGGACTGCAGTACGTCTCGACTACCACGGCGATCGAGGATGCCGTCGCGAGCAGGAAGACGCGCATGGCGGCGCGGGCCGAGCAGCGGCGTGCGCAAGCCGAGGCGCGAGCGGCCGAGCGGCTCGAGAAGGCAGAGGCGGACGACGCTCAGGGCGCCAGCATCCACGCAGTCGAGCTTGTACCTGAGGTTAATGCGGCCGACGATGCCGAGGAGCCTCCCCCCGACACCGCCGACTTGCTGTTTGGCGACGCTGAGCTGATGGCGTTGCAGCGAGGCGAGGCGCTGGCCGACGACAAGGCAGTGGCGATCCTCGTGGCGTTTGTGCGGACGCTACTGCTGCGCGGCGTGGGCGTAGTGCTGGACGACGTGTTTCCACTGGAGATTGAGGAGCAGCTGACGATCGACTATGTCGTGGCACTGGAGATGCCACGAGACGACGCGCGTCGCCATGCCATGGGCTTTACCGTCGCACCGACCAGTAGGCGCGTCTACTCCGCACGAGAACGCGTGATGCTCACCGACTGCGACGCCGTGCTGCGAGAGAAAGGATGCATGGACGCGGTCGGGTGCGTGGATCTCCATGGAGAGGACGAGCCACTTGAAGGTGACGGACTCCAGCAGCGGCGGACAAGAGTGGCCGAGGCGGTGGCTGTCGCCGTGGCAGCACTGGCCAAGCCGGCGGCTGCTGGAGACGACGGTGAGACAGAGCCAAGTGAGCCTGCTGCTGCGGAAGAGAGTAGTGGAGACGCTGAGACGGATGACGTCGCTGAGGAGAAGGTCGTGACGGCGGTCGTAGAAGAGTCCTCACCGGCGCAACGCAACGAAATCCCGCCACTGGGCGAAGAGGCCACCGTGTCGCTGCGTGAGATAACGAGTGGTGCCTTCGATGCACGGTACCGTCACTACCAAGTCCGCGCGGACGGACTCGCCAGCACGGCGCGCACGCAAGTGGTCCCCGTGATTGCGGCGCACGCCGTCAGCGACATTGTCGACCAGTGCGTCGTCACCATCACCAATGTACGTGTTCTCTCTCTCTCTCTCTCTCTCTCTCTCTGAGCCTTTGCTGACTGCCGTGCTGACCAATAGAACTCGCTGGGGATTTGTCGCTCGGCGTCGTCGCGCGTCGCGCTGCCGATTTCGCTGCCCGACGATCTCCTCGCCAGCGCGAACCGTGCCGACCAGCTTCGCTGGCTGCTGTATAGCGACTGGACCGATTACCTCGCTGAGTCGCCAGCAGTTCCATTCGCCTACGGTCCGTTGGACCCACGGCGTCCGCGATCACTCTCTCGCTGGCGAGACTGCTGCATCGTCAGCTCCTCGTCGTCTCCCTCGTCACCACCAGCCAAAGGTGACCCCCAGTGGGCGGTCTACTTCAATGGGCGCGTCTACCTCTTTGCATCGGCCACCGCACGCGAGTCGTTCACAGCGGCGCCGCTACAGTACATTCGGCGACGGCCTCCGACGCAGCCATTCGTCCGGAAGCTCTGGATTCTCTCAAGCAGCTCACTGGATGGTGAGACGGGGTGTGCACTCTCCACTCTCGTGGACGGGGACCACGTGAGCGTGGCGAACGTGCTGACGTCCCACCATTCAATCCACCAAGTTATGGAGCTGGTCGAGGGCAAGCCACTGTCGCCGTCGAGCATGGCGTCCATCATGGCCGATGTTCTGGCAGACAAAGCCGCGTACGTGGTCAGTGATCTCGTGGTCACAAGAGAGGTTCTGGAGACCCTTCGTGATCGCCAGTGTCTTCCAGACGCGATCGTCGTCCTCACGGTGGATGAGCTTGACCTCTCGCGAGCCTTCAAGACGCCGCTCGAGCGCAACACGCACGAGCTGTGGAACGACGCCACCAGTCGACTCGCAGAGCTCTTGGCTGAGACGCAGCTCACCGTTCCCTTGCTTCAGAGTCCGCTACTGGCAGACGCCAATGAGACGCAAGCCGCCCTGGCACGCCTGCTCTCACCACTGGCTCCACGCGTGGACACAGCCGAAGAAGGGACTATGCGAGACGCCATAGAGGCCGACGAGGAACACACGCGAGTCTTTGGCCCGCTCAGTGACGACCAGGAGGCCACCGAAGGCGACGATGCGACCACGATGCCACCCTCATTACTGGACCCCGTTGGGTATGACGCCACGCAGCGCGCGTGGCTCGCGCGTCGCCGCCGCATGGGCGAGACCGCCCAGTTCTGCGCCGTCACGTGGGCCACGACGCGCGTGCTCGTGCCCGGGCAGCCGCTGTTCGTGGCATCTTTCCAGCAAAAGCTCTACGCGTTTGCAGGCGCCGAACAGCTCACGGCGTTTGCGCGGAATCCGACGCGGTACGTTCCATCGGCGGCGAGAGCGACCCGCAGTGTCGTACCCGTGGTCTGGCTGCTGGGCGTACGGGGAATAGACGCTGCTGCGTTGGCACATGGTGCAGCAGCGACGCTTTCCAGTGCCCGCGTGGGTGTGCTGGATGATGCCGCCGTCGCCCAGCGTGTGCAGCGGCGCCTCCGCGCGCAGCTTTTGCAGCCCGTGGACAAGCAGACGCCCGTCGGCGACCTGTACGTGGACGCGTTCGCTCAGGAACTGCAGCGCATGCGGGCCAGCGAGAACTGGGACGCCGTGCTCGTCACGAACGTGAGCCCCGCGGGGATCGCTGTGCCAGGCCCACTGGAAGGAGAGGCCGACTCGCCAGCACCGATCGCCCCACTGCCGACGCCGGAACTGCTCGCGCTGTTCTTTCAGCGGGCGGATCTGTTTCCGACCATGGTGCTGCCCCTGGTAGCCACCGAAGAAGCCGTCGTCCAGCGACAGCTCACGAAGTGGCGCGAGGCGCTGCCTCCTCGGCGACCGCAACGTAAACCCACACCACAGCTGGACGAACCCGAAGACGACGCCCAAGAGATCGACCCGGGGGAGCAAGAGGCTGCCGAGAGCGTGCGCTTACAAGAGCAGTATCAGGCAGACCAGGAGGCGCAGACGCTCGCGCTCGAGACGCTGCGAGCGCGAGCCATCTCGGTGGCGCCAGCGCTGGACATCAGCGCGACACAACGCGCCGTGGTCAAGCGCCTCATCGAGTCGGTCACGACGCTGCTAGGCCGGAAGGACTCGGTGTTTGAATACTGCGAACGGGTCCGGGTCGCAGAAGCGTCCAATTGGCTTTGTGCCGGTGACGCGGTGGTCGGAAAGCACGCCATGCAGTGCCCCATCACTGGAGACGCCCCCTCGCTCTCTGCTGGACCGGCGCTGGTTTATCGCGGAAGACTGTACTTTCCACAATCGGCGTCCGCGCTCTTGCAATGCGAACAGGCGCCCGCCTTGTCACTGGCCGAGGCGTCGTCCCAGCCTCCGCAGTGTCGCGTCTCGTGCTGCGTCGTTGGGCCGCCGCGTGTGGGCAAGACTCGCCTCGCGAAGCAGCTCGCCAGGCACTTTGGACTCGTCTACGTGTCTCCACGCACTGCGATCGACTGGGTACGGCAGTGT